>JAXIVJ010014900.1:0-33130 GCA_036785665.1 Chirona hameri
GGTGGCTTTGCACGTGCGCACGTGCACACCCCTATTCTATATCTCTGGAACGGCGGAGCCGATTGTGTTTGGTGTGTGGTTAGGGACCTCTCAGCCTCCACTTTCCCCCAAGTCAAAGGTGGGTGCCTCTGCACGTGCGCACGTGCGCACCTTTTTTGTATCTCAGAAACTACTTGCCCGATCAAGTTGAAATTCCTCATACATTTCCTTCGCGCTCGCTCGTTCATCGCCAACTACGGCGCCTTACTGGTATATGGGAAAAATCTGATTATGAGCGGCCCGGCCCGGTCCGGCCCGACCCGACCCGACCCGACCCGACCCGACCCGACCCGACCCGACCCGACCCGACCCGACCCGCCCGACCCGATCCGACTCGACTCGACCCGACCCGACCCGACCCAACCCGTGGCGACGCTTTTGAGAAGCTCATATCTCTGCAACCACACGTCCGATTGACAAGCTGACTTCTTTGCTGAGCAGCCCCATCCAACCTACCCTGTTTGAGACCAGTGCCGACTCATGTGGGTACCTACCACTGCGCGTGGCGCGTGCCGCGTCAGGGGTGTTGAAAAGCGTTTCCTCGCAAAAACTCTGCAAAGGCTGAGCGATTGTGTGCAAATTTGGTGTGTGGTTAGGGATCCCTAGCCGCCAATTTGCCACAAGTCAGGGGTGGGGTGCCTCTACACGTGCGCACGTGCACACCCCTATTATATATCTCAGGAACGGCTGAGCCGATTGTGTTAGAATTTGGTGCATGGTTAAGGACCTCTTAGCCGCCGCCTTTCCACAAGTCAGGGTGGGGTGGCTTTGCACGTGCGCACGTGCACACCCCTATTCTATATCTCTGGAACGGCCGAACCGATTGTGCTTAAATTTGGTGTGTGGTTAGGGACCTCTCAGCCCCCACTTTCCCACGAGTCAAAGGTCTCGTGCACATGCGCACGAGACCATGTAGCACATGGAAATGCTACATGTGCACATGCGCATCTGCACATGCGCACGTGCGCACCTTTTTTTGTATCTCAGAATCTACTTGCCCGATCAAGTTGAAATTCCCCATACTTTTCCTTGGCGCTCGCTCGTTCATCACCATCTACGGCGCCTTACTGGTCTTGATTGTATGGAATCGTGTCTGAAGTGAAGAATCGTGTGCAGCTCTAGTTTCAGATAGGGAGAAGGTTATAGGATATACACCATGTGCGTGTTCGGATACATGATTCCAGTCAGACCATTTTAAGTATCCGTCTGGTTGTGTAAATGTCAGGCAGTTGTGAGCTCCTCAAAGGATACAAACTAACACGTCTGAACTCTCAGTGTGATGGCGGATATCTGCTACCGTTATTTTGTGACACTTATGATTTAGCATAAACATTGCTGCTAATAGGTAGGTATCATCACGAAAACGCTCCCGGACCTTCAGTTATATGACGTCAACAGTGAACGCGCGACACCCTACGAAACGTGAGCCATGCGGCTTTATCATGTATAACTGTACACCAGCGTAAAGGCAACGTAGTGTCTGCGTCATCGGCACTTTACTTTTATTTGCTCTGTTGATGTGTGTCTTTATACAATGCACGCTCGATAGCCTGCGAGACATGAGCCATATAACTTAACGGTGTAGCGGTAACGGTATAACTTAACGGTGTAGCGCGTAACGGTATAACTTAACGGTGTAACGGTGTAACGGTGTAACGCGGCGCCTGTCGCTTCACAATGCATCTGGCTTGATTTGGTTTTATTTCTTTAGAACAATCGCCAACGGGGATGTCTCTACGTATTTGCGACGTCGCAGTTTTAAGCATGTGGATTTACAGTAAAATAAACGAAAGCAATGTAAGGGTACATTTCACAGCGTTAAAGTGTCCCGATCTATTACAAAATATTCAGCGAGACTACATATCGTTTAATATGTTTTTAACGTAAATAACTGTAAGCAAGCTATACGCCTACGTATCTACTGCATAACATATTGATGTCCTCCAAAATACACTCAATTTTACGATGTTTACCCACGCTCGGCACCTCAAAGATATTTTGTATTTGGGCCGATCGAGTGGGCACAAATCGGTAGAAGCGGGCCCATATAGGGATACAGAGCGCAGCAGGATGAGCGAGGATAGTTTCGCTCGGGTACTGCTGCGAACGGTCATATAATGCTCAGTGGTATGGTGATATCAGTGGTGCTGATGAAGGCTTTCGAAAGTGACGCAATGTATCGTAATACTAAGATACGAAAGGTATGTGGCGGTACTCAGAAGAAGTGTGATTTATAAGTCACCTCATAAAGTCGTGCTACACGCAATCGAACCGTACTTTGTGGCAAAATATTGACAAAAGATATGGTCGTAAAATATGAGGCAGGTTGTTGACCTTCACGTGGACCGTCATTGTTATCGTTATTTTCGTCATGTGTGTCAGTCACTTGTGTGTGTCAGTCACTGTTTTTTTTTGTGTTTGTTATACTGGCTTCCATCACCGTCCAGCTCCTCAGAGGCTCGTATGACGATACGTGATGTCTATGACTTATATCTCAACGTGTTATCCATGTGCCAGCTCAATAGTGACCTTGAATGCAGCCGTTATGACTCTCCGAATCAACAAAGGCATGCCCTGCTTGATCGAACCCGTGCACCGCCGCGGTGCGACCCTGACCCCGCGGTGCGACCCTGACCCCGCGGTGCGACCCGAACTCTTTCAGCAGAATTGAATCAGCTGAATGGAGTGCATTGAACCGGATTGACTACGCATCGGCTGGGACATGTCCGGACCCTAGACAATTATCGGTCGGGTCGGACCCCGTCACCCCGTCAGCACATCTCCCACCGCTCCCGTCCAACCGACCCACTCCGCACATCTCCCGTCCAGCCGACCCACTCCGCACATCTCCCGTCCAACCGACCCACTCCGCACCGCTTCCATCCAACCGACCCACTCCAAACCGCTACCGTCCAACCGACCCACTCCGCACATCTCCCGTCCAACCGACCCACTCCGCACATCTCCCGTCCAACCGACCCACTCCGCACCGCTCCCGTCCAGCCGACCCACTCCGCACCGCTCCCGTCCAACCGACCCACTCCGCACCGCTCCCGTCCAGCCGACCCACGCCGCACATCTCCCGTCCAACCGACCCACTCCGCACCGCTCCCGTCCAGCCGACCCACTCCGCACCGCTCCCGTCCAACCGACCCACTCCGCACCGCTCCCGCCATAGACATCGGCGCCTTGTTAACCGTTTTGAGAGCCAACTGATTAGCCTCTGCGGAGGCTGTTCGGCCAATAGGTTGGTTCGGACGGCTGCGTGTGGCACGACACGGCACGGCGCTGTCGGCGTCGCTGTTGCCACCGCTCGCTGGGCGCCGTAATCAGGTACCTCGCGCTCGGAGAGGCTGGGGCGGCGAGTGTCGTCTGCAGGGTGAGCGAGACGAGCGCCGCCGGTCGTCTGGGCTCGCTCGGGCGGTGTCAGGTAATGAGGTGCGCTGGCACGGCCGCTGACCGCGCTTTTAAACTGTCCGCGGAGGCGGGGCGAGGGCGGGGACGGGTCGCCGAATCATTGTCGGTGGCCGTGTCCACCCAGAGAGTGGGATAGACCGCTGCACCCCAGAGAGGGGGTGGAGCGGGGTGGACCATTGGCAGGAGCGGCAAGGTGCCAGGGTACACGGCCTGCCACATGATATCGTCTTGGGGTCTCGGCTGATGCGGGAAGCTCGATCCAACTCGGCATTGTCACATTGATCGACACAAAACAACCAGTCTGTTGTGGGAGCTGTCGACTACTTCCCTCTCTGTCTTTTCTTTCTTTCCTGCTGGTCCAGGCAGCAGAGTAGGATCCATTGTTAGTCCCCTCCCCGGTCGCCGGGTGCCGCGAGTCGCGAGCCTCCGCAGCCCGAGTCTCCGCCGTCCGCCGCGCCCCCATTACAGCGCCGCGGAGCTGCAACTGTCGCCGCTCTGGCCGGTGATGGCGGCCGTGTAGCGGTGCGCCCGGCGGTATCGATTCCCATCCGGCGGCGGACCAGGCGATCGGATGGGTGTTTACCGTCTTTAGAGCTGTGTGCCGAAACGTGTTTTCCGAGGGAACAGCCCAATACTAAAATATTTGAGCAATTGCATCTGATGGTGAGACTCGACTCGGTTTACTCGGCGCTACTCCACTTTGCAGTTTAATTTGTTAGATGGGAATACTTGAGTATAGTTTTCCTGAGCACACCAACGCACACGATATGCGCCCACACACTGAAGTACTCGAACTTGGCAAGCGATATCAGATGTTCTGTAGGGCCGCCGAAGTTGAAGATTGGAGAAGTTGCATCCACGTGCACTGGCGGATCTAGGGTCCGATAATGGTGTGGGGGGGGCTAAAATTTCGCTCCGCTTCAGCAACGAAAAGTTGTTAACCGAGGGGGGGAGGGGGGTGGATTCGGGTCGTCAACGCGAAAAATCGTTCGGGGGGGGGGGGGGGGGGTTAGTGGTGTCAGATTCTCAAAGAGAAAGTCATTGACCGGGGGGATTTTTCTTCCTAATTATCACTTCTTACAGCCAATGCAGGAACACGCGGGGCGGGGGACATCCTTGTATTGAATGCCCGCCATGCTCCATTTGCCCCTAATGCCCCCACACCGCTGGATTCGCCAGTGGTAAAAAACAGACAAACCCAATTTTACCTCTTCTGTCGCTTTCAAACATTTGTTTTGTAGCTGAGTTCATGCTGAGTCTGATCTTGACTAGTTGGAAATGCTAAAAAAATTGGGACCTCTACTCATAGCACCCATAAAATGCACCGGGATAAGTACCTAAGCATGGTACAAAATGGGTGTCAGATTTAAAATTGGTACCTGAAATTACTTGAGTCTGGATATGACCTGAGGCCAAAGTAGCCATCCCAAGCTATAGTAATTTAAAATAACCTTGACAGTGCAAAATATTAACTTTACCTACACATTCACAAAGTGTGAATTTTATTTGGCTACATGTTTACAGGGAAAAGGAAAACAACGATACCCAAGTCCCAGTCACAATTGCTCAAATACTGTCGAAATGCGTTCCATGCACGCTATTCAGCGCTATAAACTTTGGCGCCAAAACGCGACGTTTTTGAACTTACGTTGGTTGCAGGAATCGCTCCAGATCGAAAATAGTGCCAGACCCGCCACGCATATTTGGAAATGTCGAATATAAAGTCAAGGCCCATCATACTTAGGGACAGTGGCGTACCGAGTATCAACTATCAGGTCATGCAGTTCATGACCTGGTCCTTTGGACCCGAGGCGCCCATGCAAAGCTGGCGCCCCTCCGATCAGTCACGACGCCCCTCTGGCCAGTGACGGCGCCACTCCGACCAGTGAGGACGCTCCCTCGGCCAGTGACGGCACTCTTGTGGCCAGTGACGGCGCCCCCGGCCAGTGAGGGCGTCCCCTGCCATAGACGGCGCCTCTCCGGCCCGTGACATCGCCCCTCCGGCCAGTGACCACGCCCCTCTGGCTAGTGACGGCGCCCCTCCGACTAGTGACTTGCCCCTCTTTGGCGAGTGACGGTGCCCCTCCGGCCAGTGACTCTCCTTCCGCACAGTGCGGAAGGAGAGGCGCCCCCCCCCCCCCGCAGAATTTCGCTAATATTGGTGGCGGCCCTGTCGATCGGGTGGCGCCCCTCAAGGCAATTACCTGGTCTTTTGTGAATTTCTGCTTACGCCAGTGCTTAGGGAGTCATAAGTCCGTCAACGCTCAAGATATTGCTTTGACATTTGGTTTGGGCATCGTCCATACTTGGTTCTCCAATATATATTCCGGCCTTTTCATATTATTTTATATTTTATATGATTTTATGAAGAAAACAAATTGGAGAAAAAATCCACCAAAGCAAAATTTCCAAACATGTTCAAAAGCCGGAATATATATTGGAGAACGAAGTATAGACAATACCCACACCGAATTTCAAAGCAATATCTTTAGTTTTGGCTGACTTATGGCTATACTTAAGTATGATGGGTCCGGATTTTGTATTTTACATTTACAAATATGCACGCGCCACTTTCCCTCCTGCTGCTACCAAAATGCTTCAAAATAGAGGCAACACGAACGAGGAAAAAAATAACGATTTTTTTTTGTGTCGTAAAAGGTTATTTTTCGCAGTCAGTACCCATTTTTCATCGCCAGATTCAGCGGATTTTGGAGGGGGCTAATTTCTATTTCCGCCCCTGTCGAGCGTGGGATTTTGCCCCTGCCGCCCCCCCCCCCTGGATCCGCCAGTGGTCAGACGCGCCACTTTCCCTATCCCTACTGATACAAAAATGCTACGTAGAATTTGGGAATTTTGGTACCAAATAGAGGAAACACAAACGAGGCAAAAACATATTTATTTATTTCGCAAGAAGTTTTTTTTTTTTTCGCAGGCAGTACCCATTTTTCATCGCCAGTTTCAACGGATTTTTTTTGGGGGGGGGGGCTAATTTATATTGCCGCCCCTGTCGAGCTTGGAATGGGGGGCTTTTGCCCCTGCCGCCCCTCCCACTGAATCCGCCAGTGATACAAGGAAATTCACTCACGCGCTCCTCTGCCACCGATCAGGCAGCAGGAGACCAAAGGCTGTGACGCTGCGTGGAAAAATGATAACTTACGTTGGTTGTGAATCACTCCAAAATAGCGTCAGACGTGCCACTTTCCCTATCCCTACTGCTACCAAAATGCTACAAAATAGAGGAAACACGAACGAGGCAAAAAAAAACAATACTTCTTTCGCAAGGAGTTATTTTTTTTTCGCAGCCAGTAGGTACCCATTTTTACATCGCCAGTTGCAGCGTTTTTTTTGGGAGGGGGGAGGGGCGCTAAATTCTATTTCCGCCCCTGTCGAGCTTGGGATGGGGGGGGGGGGGCTTTAGCCCCTGCCGCCCCCCCCCTGGATCTGCCAGTGTCCACGTGAGAGTAATTATTATGCAGACATTTTCGCAATCAGACAAGCTGATCAGATCAGCTACTTGCTGCTATGAGCAGCTATTTGCTGTACCAGTTATTGTATCCGAAACACCCGTCATCATTATGATCCAGCTGCCGAGGCAGAGGAGACGTTCTCTGTTACGAAACCAGAATGCGATCAGGTGTGACGTCAGATGAGATCATTACCAACAACGTGTGTAAGGTTTACAATGGAAATACGAAATTGTACCAAAAACGATAACGATAACGAAAATGATAAACGCTCAAAAACTACGAACGTATTTTATGGCGTATAGCAAATACTATGAGAAGCAGACCTCAGATGATACTTTAATATAAATGCAATACAGATTGGTCTAAAACCAAACATTAAACATATTCAAGGTCTAAAACCAAACATTAATATTTTCGCCGACTGCCACACTAACTATCCACTCCATACTGGCAACACTCGGGATCGTTTCTGCCCTGGCGACGGCGGCTGCGGCGCTGACGGCCATCTCATCAAGTCGTCATCAGGCGTCGCGCGGCCGCCGCCGCGGCCGCCGCCTGGCCGCCACGCCGCTATTGATTGCGTCATGAGGGCCGTGTCTGTGCCACCACCGTCGCCCGCGCGGGGAGAGTGCCGCCGCTGCCGGTAGCCTGCGGTGCTGGCGCGGTGGGAGGCATCTTCCAGCCCCGCAGGCCGCAGCCGAGTGTGTGTCTGGTCTCTTTCCCCAGTGGCACCAATGTCGGGCGACGCGTGCATCGGCTGATGATAGTGTGTGTGTGTGGGGGGGGGGGGGGGGAGTGGCGTACCCAGGATTCACTCCAGGAGGGGTCATTTTTGATCAGGGGGCATAATGTACCCCCACCAAAAAAAACGGATTTGTCACACTATATTTTTAGAGGGGCATATTTTTAGCATTTTTTATTTAAGAAAAACATTCATTTTTGTCTCGAAATAGGGCGCTTCGGGCCCTATTTCCAAAGGGGCGCCAAGGGGGCACGTACGGACCTTCAGGGGGGGGGGAATTGCCCTGTTTGCCCCCCCCCCCTCTTGGGTACGCCTGGGGGGGGGGGGGGGTATGAGTGTGCGTGCCTGTCGAATAGAAGCAAAGATCAGGGCCGGGCAGATGAAATGTCAGGGTCGGATGGAAGCTAGAGATAGTGTCAGGTCGAGTGGCGTGTACCTATATGCCAGCGCTTTATGCATCGCTTCCTTCCTCACACACGCTTCACATGCAGGCGTGTTCGGTTCGACAATAGATTGGAAGCTTTTTATCTCACTCAATTCTATATCATTTGTTCGCCTTTGAGCGTCAGCACCTGCTGCGTTCGAATCGCCCCACTCGGTCGCTCTGGTATCCCCGGGGAGAACACGTCTTAACGCCGTGCAGACCCTGGTCTCAGCAGAGCCGCCGTCCGGGCCGCCTCCCGACGTGTCGGCTGACACAACAGTCGAGTGTCCTTGAGACGGCGCTGTGCTGCGGTTGCGGGTCATTTGATATGCAGCGTGGCCGCGCAGTCCTGTAAAGGACGCCGAGGGACCACGGGCGGGTCGGACGGCGCCGTAGGGGCGGGTCGGACGAGAGAGCGGTTTTTTTTTTGGGGGGGGGGGGGGTGGGAGGGGAGTTGTTCTCGCCCACCCCGTAGTCCAGCCTATAGCTATATGCCGCCGCGGGTGGGGAGGAGAACCACTCCCCTCCGGGGCGGGGAACCGAATGACTTGCGCCAGTAGCCAGACTCGAACCCGGAACCCTTGGATTCCGAGTCTAACGCTCTACCAACTGAGCCACCCGGCCCCCAGAGAGCGGGGACGAACCTCTCGTCGGCCGTCCGCTGTGCTATAATGACCCAGACGGAGTTTGCGTGGTGTAGACAACGTGAACCACTAACTGTGCTACTGTACTGTCAATATTTACGCGTCGGTTCGGAGCCTTTTTCATCCTCTCGGCTGCCGATCGTAGATCTTCCGTCACGCCCTCCCGGGACTGGTGACCGGTGGTCACCGGGTGTGTGGTGGTCACCGAGCCTCCCAATGGGACTGGTGACCCGGTGGTCACCGGGTATGTGGTGGTCACCGATCCTCCCCATGGGACTTATGGCCGGTGGTCACCGGGTATGTGGTGGTCACCGGGTATGTGGTGGTCACCGAGCCTCCCCCCATGGGAATGGTGGCCGGTGGTCATCGGGTATGTGGTGGTCACCGAGCCTCCCCATGGGAGTGGTGGCCGGTGGTCACCGGGTATGTGGTGGTCACCGAGCCTCCCCATAGGACTGGTGGCCGTCCTCATGGCCTAGGCCTTCCTGCAGCTTCGTCCGGTGGGTGAGGACGCTACCCTATGAACAGTTGCCTAGTCGACGTCTCACTTTGTGCCGATTTATCCCTTCTCCTTTGGCGTATGGCTACGTATTGGCCTGAACGGGTCGAAGCATCCTTATCCTTTCCAAACTAAACTAAAATGACGCGCGTGTTGGACGAAAACAAGGCAACGGACGGTCGTCCGGTATACGCGGCGCGCTCACTGTGAGCCTGTTTGGCCTGCACTCTGCAGCGAGGATCTTTCTGCTCGTTTGGGAGTTGGGACACGTGCCTCGCGAAAAACAGTGGTCACTAGACGAAACAGCAGTCGGCGGGAGTACACTAGCATCGCAGCTGTTTGCAATGAGTTGGACTGATCGCGTCCCCGATCGTTTGTGGCGACACGAATCGCTGATCGTTTTCGGTGGAAATTACCGCCGATTTGTCCTGGCGCCGGGCGCCTGTCAACCTATCGGCGACTGAGAAGTTGTAGTTGTCACCGCGCCGGGCTTCAACCTGTCGGCGGCGGAGAAGTTGTAGTTGGCGAGCGAGCACGCAGGTGATTACCGTTTGCCACGTTCGCGGATCGCGGATCGGGCTGGATCGCGGATCGGGCTGGATCGCGGATCGGGTTGGATCGCGGATCGGGTTGGATCGCGGATCGGGCTGGATCGCGGATCGGGCTGGATCGCGGATCGGGCTGGATCGCGGATCGGGCTGGATCGCGGATCGGGCTGGTAGGCCGGTTAGGTTGACTTGCAGTCGGATGTGGTGTGATCTGGCCTTTACGACCGATGTGGATCACAAAAAAGTGTTGATGTAGAGGTCCCATTTACTACCGTCTGCGGTCGCATTAGTTTCCTTGCAGAGGTCCCCTTTACTACCGTCCTCAATCACCTTAGTTTCCCTGCAGAGGTGCCCTTTACTACCGTCCTCAATCACCTTAGTTTCCTTGCAGAGGTCCCCTTTACTACCGTCCTCAATCACCTTAGTTCCCCTGCAGAGGTGCCCTTTACTACCGTCCTCAATCACCTTAGTTTCCCTGCAGAGGTCCCATTTACTACCGTCTGCGGTCGCATTAGTTTCCTTGCAGAGGTGCCATTTACTGCCGTCCTCAATCACCTTAGTTTCCCTGCAGAGGTGCCCTTTACTATCGTCCTCAATCACCTTAGTTTCCCTGCAGAGGTGCCCTTTACTATCGTCCTCAATCACCTTAGTTTCCCTGCAGAGGTGCCCTTTACTATCGTCCTCAATCACCTTAGTTTCCCTGCAGAGGTGCCCTTTACTACCGTCCTCAATCACCTTAGTTTCCCTGCAGAGGTGCCCTTTACTATCGTCCTCAATCACCTTAGTTTCCCTGCAGAGGTGCCCTTTACTATCGTCCTCAATCACCTTAGTTTCCCTGCAGAGGTGCCCTTTACTACCGTCCTCAATCACCTTAGTTTCCCTGCAGAGGTGCCCTTTACTATCGTCCTCAATCACCTTAGTTTCCCTGCAGAGGTCCCATTTACTACCGTCTGCGGTCGCATTAGTTTCCTTGCAGAGGTGCCATTTACTGCCGTCCTCAATCACCTTAGTTTCCCTGCAGAGGTGCCCTTTACTATCGTCCTCAATCACCTTAGTTTCCCTGCAGAGGTGCCCTTTACTACCGTCCTCAATCACCTTAGTTTCCTTGCAGAGGTCCCCTTTACTACCGTCCTCAATCACCTTAGTTCCCCTGCAGAGGTGCCCTTTACTACCGTCCTCAATCACCTTAGTTTCCCTGCAGAGGTCCCATTTACTACCGTCTGCGGTCGCATTAGTTTCCTTGCAGAGGTGCCATTTACTGCCGTCCTCAATCACCTTAGTTTCCCTGCAGAGGTGCCCTTTACTATCGTCCTCAATCACCTTAGTTTCCCTGCAGAGGTGCCCTTTACTATCGTCCTCAATCACCTTAGTTTCCCTGCAGAGGTGCCCTTTACTATCGTCCTCAATCACCTTAGTTTCCCTGCAGAGGTGCCCTTTACTACCGTCCTCAATCACCTTAGTTTCCCTGCAGAGGTGCCCTTTACTATCGTCCTCAATCACCTTAGTTTCCCTGCAGAGGTGCCCTTTACTATCGTCCTCAATCACCTTAGTTTCCCTGCAGAGGTGCCCTTTACTACCGTTCTCAATCACCTTAGTTTCCCTGCAGAGGTGCCCTTTACTATCGTCCTCAATCACCTTAGTTTCCCTGCAGAGGTCCCATTTACTACCGTCTGCGGTCGCATTAGTTTACTTGCAGAGGTGCCATTTACTGCCGTCCTCAATCACCTTAGTTTCCCTGCAGAGGTGCCCTTTACTATCGTCCTCAATCACCTTAGTTTCCCTGCAGAGGTCCCATTTACTACCGTCTGCGGTCGCATTAGTTTCCCTGCAGAGGTGCCCTTTACTATCGTCCTCAATCACCTTAGTTTCCCTGCAGAGGTGCCCTTTACTATCGTCCTCAATCACCTTAGTTTCCCTGCAGAGGTCCCATTTACTACCGTCTGCGGTCGCATTAGTTTCCTTGCAGAGGTGCCATTTACTGCCGTCTGCGGTCGCATTAGTTTCCTTGCAGAGGTGCCCTTTACTACCGTCCTCAATCACCTTAGTTTCCCTGCAGAGGTCCCATTTACTACCGTCTGCGGTCGCATTAGTTTCCTTGCAGAGGTGCCATTTACTGCCGTCCTCAATCACCTTAGTTTCCCTGCAGAGGTGCCCTTTACTATCGTCCTCAATCACCTTAGTTTCCCTGCAGAGGTCCCATTTACTACCGTCTGCGGTCGCATTAGTTTCCCTGCAGAGGTGCCCTTTACGATCGTCCTCAATCACCTTAGTTTCCCTGCAGAGGTGCCATTTACTGCCGTCTGCGGTCGCATTAGTTTCCCTGCAGAGGTCCCATTTACTACCGTCTGCGGTCGCATTAGTTTCCCTGCAGAGGTGCCATTTCCTACCGTCTGCGGTCGCATTAGTTTCCCTGCAGAGGTCCCCTTTACTACCGTCTGCGGTGGCATTAGTTTCCTGCAGAGATCGTCCCGTGGTGGTCCTCGCAGTGACCTCTGCCGGCGGGCTGCTCAGAGGTGTAATTACAGCCCGACTCGTGGGAAACGTCGCGTGAAAGCTGAGGTGTGCAGCCCGCCGCCGTTTCCGGCCGGTATTTTGGGACGGTTCATATGGTCTCGTGCCGGTCACGTCTCACGCTGCCTGGCTGCCAATCAGCCGCCCCGCCGCCCGATTTGGGGCAGACGAGCCGACAGGCTGAACCGGTTGTCAGGTGATCAAAGATAACCAAACACAGATAGGGAGCTCAGGTGCTCAGTGTAGCAAAACAGGTGTCTAGATCTGCCCAAACCAGCCTCGTTAGACCGAAACGGAGGTTAGATTACACAACATTGATGAGTTTCCCATAATGTAAGAAAATTGTTGTCTTGAAAGGTGTACTTCTAATAATGCAAATGTATTGATTCGGCGCACTTTTCGTCACTGAAACAACGAACCTCTTCTGTACATAATAATTTCCCATCCGACCGCCAGTAATGTGTCAGTAATGTCTCAACATGAAGGACGGTAACAACTCACTAACAGAGTGTGAATTGCCGGCTATTTCTAGCAGCAATATTGCTGTGTCACCTCGTGTGAGATATTAGCTTTTCTGGCAGCTACATTGCTGCATTACCTCCTGGAATTACTGTCTGTTTCTTGGAGAAATATCGCTGCATTAATATCGCACAATTTGGCACGGGAGTCGAATGCATCTCTCGTTTTTGCCGATCTCAGAGTCGCGGCCAAGTTCGAGGCCTCCGATTGCGGAGACCGAAGGTCACGACAAGCTTCGCCATATTCGGAATTCTGAAACGGTAACGCTTCCTCGACCGTTTTGATCTGACCTATAGCCGCGGTCGCAGTGCAGCGGAGGCCATTGGCGTTTCGTTGCTCTGGCGGGGTGGACATCTGGCGTATTCGTCCTATCACCATCATATCATCGGCATCAGCCATTGACGTCATTTCAGACGTAAAGGGGCCATCGATCGCCGTCCGTTCTGTAGCCGTCCCCACCCGACGTGAGGCTTCACCTACAGCCTATAGCCGCAGACAATGGTTTCCCGACATCCTTTTGACGTGGCGTTACCGTTAGCGGAACGATGATAGTTTGTCACACATCGCCGTGGTTAATGTGGCCGGTGTTGAAATATTACAGATGGCAAGAAATGCCACCGGAACGAAGGGCACAATTAATGTTAGTAGTTTAAATCAGATCGGCCA
The DNA here is from genome assembly GCA_036785665.1 of Chirona hameri. Taxonomy (NCBI): domain Eukaryota; kingdom Metazoa; phylum Arthropoda; class Thecostraca; order Balanomorpha; family Balanidae; genus Chirona; species Chirona hameri. Next base: position 13,477 of record JAXIVJ010014900.1, read on the forward strand.
TGAGACCAGATTGGAGAACTTGTGGAAGCCGTCACAATCACTTGGGAAACCCAGCCATAAGTTCGTCACAACTACCCGTTTATGAAGAGGAGCAAACGTACCCTGCTGATCACCTTGCATATCGCTCCCCGTCGGCGGCTGCACCAAGCCGGGCCCGACTCTCCCGTGCTGATTAGTTCACAAATGCCAGTCATTAATACTGCAGCACTCACAGGAGCCGTACTGCGCAGCTGCAACTGGCGCCGAGCGGATATAACACAATTGATAGACTGCATTATTCACTATCCGGAAATGCGCAGGACTCATCACACACAACTTGATTATTCAGAAGGGATTATGCAGTGCGACTGCTGATGGCCGGCTATACGTACGAGTACAGGGTGGATAATACGCGTACCGAAAACACACCGAACGTGGTGGGTGGGGCTCTTTAGGCAGGTTGGATTCAGCTGCAGTTTTGGGCGCCGTTCCGGTGAGGGATTTTATTGCAGGCGAGAGAGGGGCTCCGTTTTGACCGCGGGAAGCCATGTCACACGAGGGAAGAAAGACACGCCTGATTACCGAGCGGGCGCGAATCGACCGTGAGGTTTCTCGTCAACTTGCTAGACATATTTACATTTGACCCGGCCCGAACCCGCCCAGCCCGGCCCGACACGGCCCGACACGGCCCGAACCGGCCCAAACCGGCCCAAACTGGCCAGAACCGGCCCAAACCGGCCCGAACCGGCCCGACACGGCCGTACAGCCGCTTTTCGGAAGCTAATAACTTTGCAACCACTGCTCCGATTGAGATCGGATTTTCACCATTGGATAGGTCCATCAAATCTTTTGGTGTGGTGCGTTCTAATAGGGGTGGTACCACAGCGTGTGGCACACGCAAACGTCGAAATGAACACAAATCATTCTAGATCAAAAATGTCTTTATTTATCTAAGCATTATTTTTTTGTATCGATGAAGCATGCAGCGCTTAGGACGTACTCCCTTTTGGAGGATTCGAGAAAGGAGATCATGCACAATTTAATAGGTCAGCAAAACGCCTTTGCCACACCGCCCCGCTCGGTCCTCGCCCAAAACGTCGTTTTACTGATTGTACCGCTGTTCTCGTTTATTATCAGCTAGCTACCATACCAGGGACTGTCAGTCAACTGACGTGTGACAACGAAAACCCATGTTTTATGGATTTGTGGTGAATAATTAATCTGAATCTGAATCTGAATATTGGTGTCAGCCAGCTGCTCCAAGCTGACGTTTGATCGCTGATTTCGCTGAATAGTTGCACTGATCAAACAAGTGAGAGATGCCAAACGATCTGAGACCAATGAAGTGTTAACCCGCGTACTGCAGGGGTTGATTTCCGCTCCCCCCCCCCCCCTTCAGGTTTTTCTCAGATAGCGAAAAACAGCGGTGCGCAGCGCCGCCGGGTGTTGGGCACACCTGTTAGGACATTAATTACGTAAACTTTGAAGAAAAAAAATGACCTCTGGTCATCTCAGGTCAGGCACCAGACCAGGTGATGTGACCCCACCCCCAAAAACCTTTGCAGTTGTGCTAAAGCCAGAGTTTCTGACCGATATGTTTGAAACTTACAGGGTGTCATGAGGCCATAAGTACTTACAATTCATATATCTCGGAATTTTGATATCGGTGACCTAAGGTCAGGTCAATTTCGTGAAGTCCCCATAATAAGTAAATGGGGAAATATTAAAATGCTTCCTATTTCAAAGATATGCATGATATTAGTACAATTACTTCTGGATCATGTTATTATAGGATTTTCTTGATGATCCAATTGTAAGTTGTGTTCAGTGACCCCTATGGGGTCATTTGAGATCATCCGAGTTCACCATCACTTGTCAATAACTCGCGACATCATGAAGATGGAGAAGTAAAACCGACAGAAATGTGTATGCCTCGTCGAGACACGTCTCCATATATGCAACATGACCTACTTGGGTCTCTTGACCTCAGGTCAAGGTCACGTGACCTGTGTTCATATGTTAAAGTTGACCTAAAAAGGTCACCATGTATATCATTCGAAGCGCCTTGACGAGACAAGCACAATGGCGTTGACATTTTTCGTTAGCTTCATTTGGTTAAAAGTTATTAGCGAAAAACGGTTTTGCAAAAAAAAACACATTTTTCCCCTTCTTTGACCTCTGGAGTCTCAAATATTGACCCCAGATCAAATTTGAGGACATGTTGTCCTATTGTAAATTGCAATGGCTGGCGATCGCTTTTTCCCGTTTGTTTCTAGCTAGCATAGTTCCCGTGATATATGGGAATTTCTGGAGCGAAGTCCTATAACAGGACAAAACTGGGAAATTTTACCTTTGATGACCTCTGGTGACCTCAATTTTGACCTGACCTAAACAATTACTGAAATACTTTCGATAGAACTTGTATCAAGCTATCAAACGCCGTTTTCCGCTTGTCCCTACGTATCGTAGTTTTCGAGATCTCACGGGGGGCGGAAATCAACCCCCCTCCCTGCAGTTCGTGTTCGGCGAAAAACCCCTGCAGTGCGCGGGTTAAACTGATGTTACGCAGCGAGATTTGGATTGATTTTAGCCAGTTTAATTTAGTTTTTGTGGACACGATGTAATTTGCGATTATGTTTTATTTTTGGCTGTTGGGCTCAGTGCCCGTTTTTTGGAACTACGGCAACACCGTTTTTTATTGTGGTTTCGCAATGACACATCACAAGACTACTCATTGTTCTTCAACAAATTACCGCAATATCTTCAAAATCGCGAATACTTCACAAACCACGAATGGACACCAGCCGTCCTGAGCGACTCAGGCCAGCGAATGTGCTTGTCACTGAGATGTGCCGCTGCAGTGGTAGAGCCGCTGTGCGCTGCAGTGCGATCAGACCCGTCCTGGCCGTCATGGATCAGCCACCGACCCGTGCCCACACCTGCCGAGATTGACCGCCGTTCGTGCTGTGATCAGCCGTGGTCCCGTCCCCACACCTCCTGAGATTGACCGCCGTGCGTGCTGTGATCAGCCGTGGTCCCTCTCAACACTATCGTTAATCATGCCGCCGGCTCCTGGAAAGCCAGGGGCCGGCCGGGCTTACACGGCCTCGCCGTGGCGTGTCGGCTCCCTGGTGGCTGTGCTGATGATTTCATCCGGGGCTGACCGGCTGGTGCGGGCAGCGCGGGCAGGTCAGCACCATATGTCAGGGGGTCAGCCGGCTCAGCACCGGCTCAGCACCAGCTCAGCCGCGGTCGGCCGGTGATGGAGCACCGGGGAAGTCGGCTGATGAAAATAGACCGGCGTGGTGTGGGGCGCCTCTGCGACTCTAGGTACTCAAGAAGGCGGGGTATCAACTAGGCCTCGACAGGATGTTCCATTGTGTGTGTGTTACGCTGTCTAAATTCGGCGTTGGCATGTGCAAAAAAACGTGTTAAAGATCTTTAACACTAACATGGCATGTGTTAAATAACTTTTCGTCATATATGATGGATGAGTAATTTATACATAGCCTGAAGTGTCAACTTGTGGGAAGTTTTATAAGCCAGCAAGGCTTGCATTTACGCTCCCTAACGTGCCGTAGAACGGGAAATATCGTGTGAGTATAGTCGCGGTGATTTGGTAATGGTCTACGACTCTCATATCCTTATCGATTCCTTAGACCGCAGTTATTTGCTCACCTGGGACTGTCCGCTGCCAGTCTGTAGGTCCGAAAGACATCGGATCCAGCCACCCGGCAAAGGAAAATGGCATTGTAATTTTTGCCAAATATATGATTTTTTGGAAACATAACATGGGAGGCACGTGCTGAAAATGATGCACTGGTGTAACAGCTCTTGGACCAAAAGGTACCCGAAGCTTTAGGTAAAGTATTTATGGTATGATGTTTTTTTGTCGCAACTATCTTGCGTGGAACGTCCGACATTTAAACTCCTATTCGCTGCTGACTTGTTGTTTCGGAAACTTGTCAAATCCGTCTGTTCATTGGCAACTATCTCGGTGTGTGTTTGAGACTGACGCACCAAACTATCTCGGTGTGTGTTTGAGACAGAGGCAGAAAACTATCTCGGTGTGTACGAGAGACAGAGGCACCAAACTATCTCGGTGTGTGCGAGAGACAGAGGGAGTAAACTATCTCGGTGTGTGCGAGAGACAGAGGGAGCAAACTATCTCGGTGTGTGTTTGAGACTGAGGCACCAAACTATCTCAGTGTGTGCGAGAGACAGAGGCAGCAAACTATCTCGGTGTGTGCGAGAGACAGAGGGAGCAAACTATCTCGGTGTGTGTGTGTGACAGAGGGAGCAAACTATCTCGGTGTGTGTTTGAGACAGAGGCAGCAAACTATCTCGGTGTGTGTTTGAGACAGAGGCAGCAGACTATCTCAGTGTGTGCGAGAGACAGAGGGAGAACACTATCTCGGTGTGTGCGAGAGACAGAGGGACCAAACTATATCGGTGTGTGTTCGAGACTGAGGCAGCAAACTATCTCGGTGTGTGCGAGAGACAGAGGGACCAAACTATCTCGGTGTGTGTTTGAGACGGAGGCAGCAAACTATCTCGGTGTGTGTTTGAGACAGAGGCAGCAGACTATCTCAGTGTGTGCGAGAGACAGAGGGAGAAAACTATCTCGGTGTGTGCGAGAGACAGAGGGACCAAACTATCTCGGTGTGTGCGAGAGACAGAGGGACCAAACTATCTCGGTGTGTGTTTGAGACTGAGGCACCAAACTATATCGGTGTGTGTTTGAGACAGAGACAGCAGACTATCTCAGTGTGTGCGAGAGACAGAGGGAGAAAACTAACTCGGTGTGTGCGAGAGACAGAGGCACCAAACTATATCGGTGTGTGCGAGAGACAGAGGCACCAAACTATCGGTGTGTGCGAGAGACAGAAGGAGCAAACTATCTCGGTGTGTGCGAGAGACAGAAGCACCAAACTATCTCGGTGTGTGTTTGAGACTGAGGCAGCAAACTATCTCGGTGTGTGCGAGAGACAGAGGGACCAAACTATCTCGGTGTGTGTTTGAGACTGAGAAAGCAAACTATCTCGGTGTGTGTTTGAGACAGAGGAAGCAGACTATCTCAGTGTGTGCGAGAGACAGAGGGAGACAACTATCTCGGTGTGTGTTTGAGACTGAGGCACCAAACTATATCGGTGTGTGCGAGAGACAGAGGCACCAAACTATCTCGGTGTGTGCGAGAGACAGAGGCACCAAACTATATCGGTGTGTGTTTGAGACCGAGGCAGCAAACTATCTCGGTGTGTGTTTAAGACCGAGGCAGCAAACTATCTCGGTGTGTGTTTGAGACTGAGGCACCAAACTGTCTCGGTGTGTGCGAGAGACAGAGGCACCATACTATCTCGGTGTGTGTTTGAGACCGAGGCAGCAAACTATATCGGTGTGTGCGAGAGACTGAGGCAGCAAACTATCTCGGTGTGTGTTTGAGACCGAGGCAGCAGACTATCTCAGTGTGTGCGAGAGACAGAGGGAGACAACTATCTCGGTGTGTGTTTGAGACTGAGGCACCAAACTATCTCGGTGTGTGCGAGAGACAGAGGAACCAAACTATCTCGGTGTGTGCGAGAGACAGAGGCACCAAACTAACTCGGTGTGTGTTTGAGACCGAGGCAGGAAACTATCTCGGTGTGTGTTTAAGACCGAGGCAGCAAACTATCTCGGTGTGTGTTTGAGACCGAGGCAGCAAACTATATCGGTGTGTGCGAGAGACAGAGGCAGCAAACTATATCGGTGTGTGTTTGAGACCGAGGCAGCAAACTATCTCGGTGTGTGTTTGAGACCGAGGCAGCAAACTATCTCGGTGTGTGGTTAAGACCGAGGCAGCAAACTATCTCGGTGTGTGTTTGAGACTGAGGCACCAAACTGTCTCGGTATGTGCGAGAGACAGAGGCAGCAAACTATCTCGGTGTGTGTTTGAGACCGAGGCAGCAGACTATCTCGGTGTGTGCGAGAGACTGAGGCAGCAAACTATCTCGGTGTGTCCGAGAGACAGAATACCAGTCGGCTTAAATTGCCTTGCGTGCTGACCCTGGCTGTCATGAGAGACCGCGAGACCTGACCGTGCAGTGTTAACGTGTTCCCGAGAAGACAAACTTTGTTCTTCTGGAAATCCGATACTGATGTTTCAATATCAAATCGCGTTATGTTCTGGGATAAATTACGTCACATGGAAATCGGATCACATAGTGAACGGGAAACAAATATTTTGAACTTCTAGTTTCCATTTGGTGTGGCTTTTACATCGAACTGCTCTCAAAGCGACGGCATAGACTGTGTGCAGGCTGTGACAGCCCCTGTTTCCGGTAAGTCCTTTCCAATGCCTGGGTTCGCCACTGTGTGACCCTTTCTGGCCATGATCATATCTCCACGTGACCTTGTCTGACCTTGACTCGGTCTGACTGTGATCATTTGTCCCCGTCTGATCGTAACCCCGTCTGACCATGACCCATCTGATCCCGCCTGACCCTGACCCCGTCTGACCCCGCCTGACCCTGACCCCGTCTGACCCCGCCTGACCCTGACCCCGTCTGACCCCATCTGACCCCGCCTGACCCTGACCCCGTCTGAGCCCGCCTGACCGTGAACCCGTCTGACCCCGTCTGACCCCGCCTGCCCCCGCCTGCCCCCGCCTGCCCCCGCCTGACCCCGCCTGACCCTGACCCCGTCTGACCCCGCCTGACCCTGACCCCGTCTGACCCCGCCTGACCCCGTCTGACCCGTCTGACCCCGTCTGACCCCGCCTGACTCTGACCCCGTCTGACCCCGCCTGACCCCGTCTGACCCTGACCGCCTGACCCTGACCCCGTGTGACCCCGTCTGACCCTGACCCCGTCTGACCGTGACCTCTGTCTGTTTGCAGATGACAGCGGCCAGCCGCCGCCGATCCCGGCTAACCTGGGCGGAGTGCCGCCGACGGACCAGCTGCCGGGACAGCGTCATCGCTGGAACACCAACGAGGTACGCTACCGATCAAATCGCCCAAACACTGGATGCACGATTACGGAAGTGCATTATTCATACGATTAAAAAGACGCAAAATGGCCCCTTATCGGAGCAGGTGACGATAAGGAACATTAGCGCGAGCCAACGGGCGAGGGGTAGCGCGGCGATCGGAGTGCCACCCTAGCCGAGGAGTACGGTCACGGCAGCACGGGTGGAGGGACAGTGCCTTGCGATAATCAATCCTATGTTCAGCTCTAGGCGTGAGTTAAACACAATGGCATGCCTACTCTTAGATTCCGTAGCATTAAACCAACGTTACATCAATACTTTATGTCTCAGTTGAGATATGGTCTTGATTTTTAGCTTGCTGAAATTCGTGGATGAAATGCAAGGGGTCATACTAAGCAGCTTACACCAATTTGCCAGTTCGAAATGTTGCATCTCTTGTCCATACACTCCGACTAGGGTGCCAAACTGAGACGGGATCATGTTACGGAGCTGTCATAGCTGACAACCAAGGGCCCCAATTTGAGACTCAGACAGTTAAATGGTTCCCGACTCGACAGCTATGACAGCTCCTCCCCCCCCCCTGGATCCGCTAGTGGCTGTGATACGTACGACGCGTTCTGTTTTTGGCTTGTGCTTTTTATTTCATTGCTAAATTTGTGGTTAAATCAATAGGGCAACATGGGTGCCGTTATAAATTTGTCATCAAGGCATCTCGCAAGTTACGGAAACATTTAGAATCGTTCAATCTACGTTAGTAGCCGTTTTCACGAAGGATTATTGTGCTGAAAAGATTCTGAAACATTTCTTAAAAGTTTTAAAAGTTTTGGTATACAAGTCATAGTATATTATACATTCCAAGAACTGAATTCCTGATTTAGGCGATATTATCACTATTCAATAGTTATGGAAACATGCATTGAGCTCATAACAAGTTTATGATACAAAATTGTCCGTTTTAAAAGAACATATGCGTCTAGAGTCCATTCGTTCAGTTTAGCATACCGTCATACTAGTTACTACATCTGGCAGCGTCATGGATCACAGGTCGGTTTGCACATGTGCAGTGATGTACCAGCATAGATTCGCCGCCGCTTCCGACCCGCGTGCCGCACGCACATGGACAAAGCCAAGCCGCACAGCCCGGCCGCCGGATTGGGCCGGATTGGGCGAGTCTATTGCGTCCAATGGCGTCACACGCCACATAATCTTTCTGAAGCATTCTTAAGTTTCAGTTGGTGGAGATCACAACTGACCTATCAATACTTAGCTTGCTAATTACCACCAAACCGCAATTCTGACAACATATTATATTCTTACCAACATATTACCAAATTCTGAGGGACATTTCTAGCCAAATATCGCATGTTAAAGTTGTGTAATTAAGGAATGGATCGTCGAAACCTTGCAAAACATTTTACAAAGTTTTAAACGTTTCGCACAATAATCCTTCGTGAAAACGGCTAGTGTGAATTGTGGTAGATGGCAACGCCAGATGTTACCGAATAGCGACTGAGCTGTATGAAAGGGCTTTTGTCAGCCTCGTTGGTCAGCATTTCAGTTGGTCACGGTGGCTCCCTCAGGTCTCTTTTCAAGTTTTTCTATTCAAGCTCAGAAATCAACAGAGCTCATTCGGTCACCAAAGCAGCGTGCGATATGGTTTGATGTTTCTGAAATTGAGTGAGGCGCTAGATCAAGCGGATCAATAGTATTGTGTGCCGGACTCTGTGGTTTGTCCTCGCACAAATGCCTCCGCACACACGCAGAGTCCACCGAAGCGCATTGGGTAACGCACTAGTTCATAAACTTTGCAGTCTTCATATACAGGAAACCAATGGGATAGCCGGCGAGCCGAACCGCAGTGAATGTTATCGCCTTACGCCCTCGGACATGTTTCGGTTCTGGTCTCCACTGAACGGAACTCCACCCAATACACCAGAACAGCTGAACAGAGCACCTTGCCGATATAGCCCGGCTGATGTCGCCCGGCTGCGACATCGGTGGCGCAGCGGCGGCGTCTGGCGGCGCAGTGGCGCTGTTACAGGCGCCATATGTCACCCGTCAGGCAGCACCGGTCTCTAAAACTGTGACCCTCCGCGACGGCGGCAGCGTAAGAGGATGAATGCCAAGTTGGCGCCCCGGCTTCGATCGCTCCTGTGCGGCTCTCTCCTCTGCCTGGCGATAGCTCTCTCCTCTGCCTGGCGATAGCTCTCTCCTCTGCCTGGCGATAGCTCTCTCCTCTGCCTAGCGATAACTCTCTCCTCTGCCTGGCGATAGCTCTCTCCTCTGCCTGGCGATAGCTCTCTCCTCTGCCTAGCGATAACTCTCTCCTCTGCCTGGCGATAGCTCTCTCCTCTGCCTGGCGATAGCTCTCTCCTCTGCCTGGCGATACCTTTCTGCTCTGCCCAGCGATAGCTCTCTGCTCCCCTAGGCGATACCTCTGGTCTCCTGGGCCCAATCTTACCAAGTGCCGTGATTGCGCAAATACGGCATCCCGAGTACGGCATGCCGCAGATGCGTACTTGGGGCGTGGCCCTCGGTCGCCGTACATGTGGCGTCAGCATGCCGTGAATGGACCAAACAGAGCAAATAGTCAGCTGTTTGCCGATCTCGCGGCCGCCGATCGGGGCTGTCGCCACGGCACAATATCGGCTGTTTTGCAGTAGACAGTGTCGATTAGTAATCATACAGTAATTGTATGGTACAAATGAATGAATGCTATGAATCCGGACCATATAATATGTAGGGCTGGTACAGCGACAGCGAGCATATGATGAGCCCAATCTTATTAAAATTTATAAATGTTTGACTTTGAAAAATGGAAATAATCCATTTAGTAAAATAATGACTCTGGTCTATGCTTGTAAAATATTATTACATTTTTCCGTATTCGAAGCGATGGTGTAAATACAACCTATGCATAATATACTGTTCAGTATATCACAATCAAACAAACCTTTTTTCGTCTATCTGATTCTTAGGTTCGGCCAGCGAAGCAGCGACACACAACAAGCAACAACCGATTGTAGGAGAAATAGAGTACAGGCTATGGCGGGGGTGGCATTAACCCGGCAGTCACTGGGGTATATTCTGTAACACGACTCACTGGGGGGGGGGGGGGGGGGGGGGGGCTTTTTTTTAGCCCACCCCCCTGGTATCTTCAGAACCAATGATCGCAGCGGGACGCGCAAGGCGGCATTCGAAAGCGCTCAATGAGAGAAGCCTAACGCAAACTTAAAAATGTCAAATTAAGGTCACATGTCAGGTCACGGTCAAGTCAAACGTCAAAATCGAGGTATTTGAGTTTATGGACAATACTTGCCATCCATGGCCTTCGATTACGCCTATAATCACCCAAAGTGATGTCAAAGGTATGATACATATCCCACATGAGCTAAAGTGAGATTGTTGGAAAAGAGCAAGGTCAAGGTCAGGTCACAAAAGGTTACTACACTCAAAATATCAACGAAAGTCATGCAGCACATGGTTTATGGATGCTTTTACGCGTAGAATTCGATAGTAGAAGTCATTTTACCACCTGACTTCATTTACGTGAAGTTAGTGTCAAGTTCAGGTCAAGTTCAGGTCACTGAAGGTCAAAATTTGAAATTGATAAATCGAAATAAAAAAGGCATGTTTCTATATCAGATTTATCTAAAGAAAGCAGTGCTGGCATTTATTTGTCTGTATCCGGTCAATAAAATCCAAAAAACGCAATTTCAAAATCTGACGTCATGATTTACCCATACTTTATGTCATGAAAGTTTAAAAAAAATGATATAATTTTGAAATTTGGTGTGGTAGTTGCCCATATGTTGTTATCTGATATGTATTCCGGTTTTTTCAATATCTTTCAAATTATTGATTTTGTGAGCATTTTTTTCAAAAAAAGTTTTTTTTTGAAAATTTTGGGTCAAAACCCAAATGTTTCGAAATTTCGAGATAGCCTGTTTGTAGCCCTTGCAATGTTCTACCTTTTAGCGTTTTTCGATTGCATTTTGCTTCATATGCGGCATTTGTAGGACCTGGAAAAATTTAGCCGATTTTGGTGTCAAAATCGTGTTTAGTGACGTCACTAAATTCACTATATCTCAAATAAATTCTGACGAATTTTTTAATTTTTTCTTATAATGTGTAAAAATGATGCCCGGATAGGTACTGAAAGTTTGGCGTCGATATCTGCATTAGTTATTGAGATATGCCTAATATTCCTAAGGGGGGGGCTAAAAAAAGCCCCCCCCCCAGTGACTCGCGGGTTAAGCAATCTTGCTTACTTTGGTTGAGTTCGGGCAATGCCGCTCGGGATCGCACCGATGGGTTTTACCGGTGGGATAGCCGAGAAGTAATTATTTTAGGCAGAACGTAACCCCGAACGGAGCCACCGATCAAACCATGTATTTGTCCGCCGTGCGGAGTCGCGGGAGGGCCCTACGATGAAACCGTTGGTTTCTCAACAACAGCGGTATCCGTCGGAGACATTTCCCCAGGCACGAATCAGTTTTGTTCCCCAGTAACACAACATAGTAGCAAGTTTTTGGGGAAACTTTCGGCGACTGCATGAATGGCTGAGGACTGATTAACTCCAGAAACGGATTGAAATCACAGATTGATCATTACCTCATTCGCAAAGTGGGCATAAACAGGATACAATTTAAGACGAAAAAAGGATTAACGAAAAACATAGCGCGACACTGGATGGGCTGCGCAGCGGCATCTAGCGGCGACTATTTCAAACATGGATTGTGTCATAGAATGGCACAGACACTGAATATTTCGCGAGACATTTTTTATCCAGATTAAACTGGTGCTCAGGTGATAGCTGCCATTCCTTTTTACATTATAGCCGGCTTATGAAACTGAAGAGCACTGAAAGTGGGAAAAAAATCCAGAAAGGGGAATGGAGTAGGGGATTAATTTCCCCCGATTCAATTTAAGCTACGCAACGGCATCTAGTGGCGGCTATCTAAGCACGTCTAATGTTCATAAACGTCAACAGCAGACAGTGAACCAATCAGAGCCGGCAAATGCTGCTATTGCTGACCGGCTGACAGTGCCGTGACAGTGTCGTGACGGTGCCGTGACAGTACCGTGAAAGTGCCGTGACAGTGCCGTGCCAGTGCCGTGCCAGTGCCGTGCCAGTGCCGTGACAGTGCCGTGCCAGTGCCGTGACAGTGCCGTGACAGTGCCGTGACAGTACCGTGAAAGTGCCGTGACAGTGCCGTGATAGTGCCGTGACAGTGCCGTGACAGTGCCGTGACAGTGCCGTGACAGTGCCGTGACAGTGCCGTGACAGTGCCGTGACAGTGCCGTGACAGTGCCGTGACAGTGCCGTGACAGTGCCGTGACAGTGCCGTGACAGTGCCGTGACAGTGACGTGACAGTGACGTGACAGTGACGTGACAGTGACGTGACAGTGACGTGACAGTGACGTGACAGTGCCGTGACAGTGTCGTGACGGTGCCGTGACAGTGCCGTGACAGTGCCGTGACATGCCGTGACAGTGCCGTGACAGTGCCGTGACAGTGCCGTGACAGTGCCGTGACAGTGCCGTGACAGTGCCGTGACAGTGCCGTGAGTGGGGAAGTAGCGGCATGCCGTACTTGGACCAATGGACCATGCGGTACTTGGACCGCCGTACTTGCCCATTCACGGCATTTGTTAAGACGGGGCTCTTGGTAAGATTGGGCCCTGGGCAATACTTATCTGCTCTCCTGAACGCTAGCTCACTGGCCTCCTGAACGATAGCTCACTGGCCTCCTGGGCTAGCTATAGCTCGCTTCTCTCTTTGGCTATAGCTTACTTCGCTCCTGGGCAATAGCTCTCTGTTCTTCCTTGTGATAGCTCACTGCCCCGGGCTGTAGCTTTCTGCCCGCTTGGGCGATAGCTCATTGTAGCTCTCTGCCCTCCTGTGCGATAGCTCATTGTAGCTCTCTGCCCTCCTGTGCGATAGCCCACTGCTCTCCTAGGCGATTCCTTACCGCTCAGCTCGGTGGAGCTGACCCATATACGAGCTGACAGCTTGCATAGGGGCCGTTCTCTCTCTCTGTTCTGCAGCGATCCTTCCGTCAGATTAGGGAAGTCGGCCGAAATTCACCCCGCGTCAGCCATTCGTATGTAACTGTGATTGAAGTTAACGGACCGGCGTTCTATTTGATCCCAGTTTGAAGTTTCTTTGGGCACACATAAATATCGTTATCTCGCTGTTTTATTGCATCGCAGAAACAAGTCTGAGATACTTTTCAGGTTGGTAGTCTGACTGTGCTATAGATGTATCATTGGGAGTTGCATAGTCACACGAAAGATGACGACTCCAGATGCCACTTTTGGTTCTCTTCAAAAACCAGCAGCCCACACAAAGCTTGACTTGAAAATCCACACCCGTCAAGTAGAATAATTTGCCAAGGAAAATCACAAAAAAAAACTACACCTATACGCATGTAAATATAACGCAGTAGTATTACTCGTGTAGGTTTAAAACCGTCTCAATAAGCGCGAATGAGAGCTGAAGCTAAAAGGGCTGTTGAAAGACGAAAATTGGAGCAAAGTAATATAGTTTACACATTTTAATTGAATACAAAATGCTCACAGATAATTACCTGAATTGCAAGAAGAGCTATTCTAAGTCTATAAAATATAAACGCGCCCGTAGTCGGTGGACCAGTGGATTTAAAGTGGCAGCTCTAATGCTGATGCGCCACGTTATAATAGGCACCTTTTTGACACGATAAGTTAGATTAACGCAAGGATTAACGTTTCAACGTATTTTATCTCGCTGCATTTTACGCTTTGCCTGAATATGCTCGTATTTGTAATTCCATCTGAAATGCTTCGCTTTCTTTCCCATGTATTTTCCAAACGTGCCAATTTTTCTCACTTTCTTCATACATTTTTGAATTAATGTATACCTCTTGTCCCCGTCGGCTATCAATAACTCAGCAATACTGTGACTTGACGCATCGACGTCGTGTCTGGGCAACAAAGCTAACCGCCTCGTTGGGTAGTCTGTTCCGTACAGCAGTATTGTACTGCGGCACAGCCTAACGCTTCACATCCACCAACTCGGCGAACCTCCGCCGGCTTTTCACTTCGAAGAACTGGCGGTGGCAGTCGCCGACTGTGCTCCACTTCTATTGCTTTTATTGGACTAAGGCGAAAAACTCCGCCATTATTTCCAGCCACGGAAGCGTCTAATGATGAGCCCACTTTGCTCTATTGCGTCCACCCGGAAAGCCGCTGATCGTTTGGGTAGTGTGGCTGACTCGGCCGGAACGAAATGGTCTCCGTCTTTTCGCTATCGCTCCGCACCCCGCCTGCTCTGCACTCGCTCAGTGAAGCGAACAAGCGACCCGTTCGAAGAACACTTCTGGAGAGGGTCGAGCTCGTAGTAATACGTGCTCCATGGATCTCGGTTGCTATGAGATCCGGGCGACCCGTAGGCGCTGAGCAGATGATACTCCAAACCTTAGAAGAAGCTTATCGACAACGTAATGCGAATCGATTCCGCTGCATATAGAGAAAAAAATATCCTTTGAATAATTTCACACTCTCACGTAGATATGCCTCGTGCGGCCAGACGAATAGAAGGTTGTGCGTATTTTCATTTCCTGGCCGTAATATGGCACAGAGCCACTACACCATCTGGGGCAGGGAATGAGCCGACGCTGTCCCATCTCGAGCCGGGTACTGAAATGTCCCCTCGACAGTGCTTCGTTGCCATTACTCCAGATGGATTGTCTCATAGTATTATTTGCGGAGCCTGCCGCTTGTGTGTCTTTGTTTTCTGGCGTCCGGCTGCCGTTCACGCTGGAATTTCCCGACGGAAGAGACGTCGTTCAATCTTATTTTACAACCAATTACTTGAAACATTAACCCGTCCAGGCAGATTTCGCTTCCCCGGAACGCCCGAACCATTAAGGAAGCCTCATCCTTTCACATTTCCGCCTTAGTGGAGGCATGGCACGGCCAGTTTCCTGACTCACCACGCAGGCTGAAGGCATTTGCATCTTGCAAGGGATGGGTTTGTGATAGCCCAATGTCTAAATTTACTGCCACGGAATTCTATCCATGCATCTCGCGGTAGTGTTCAAACTTTACTTTACTTAAAACTTTACAACTTTACAAAACTTTACAAACTTTACATTGGTTTGAAAACAGGATATTCGGAAGCGTATCATCATATGAGTCAAATGGAATGACATTTTTCCACTTTCTAGTATATTGTAAAACAATATTGGGTTCCTTCCATCTTATTTCATTTAATGTATTTAACGCATTTGTGTCCAATGTTCCCATTAAGGAACATTACTTTTTGCTCGGAACTTTTGCTCTCTTGCACTCTTGCTCGGAAACTATTGATCCTGGATGGAGCTTTGTGCTTCTCAAGGAGCTGGTAGGAGCTGTTAAACACATCCTAATCTAACTCAAATCTAGCAATAATTATTGTAAAAGCTATTTTGAAATTACAATAGTTACAATCCTTACCAAGAAGTTTCATCTCCGCATATGCTCGGTGACAAATGGGTTAAACAATATAAATTAAGATATGGGCAGTCTTATTACTGTGCAATAGCGTGAGTAAACAAGCACAAGATAAATAATTAACACATTATGAGAATTAGCATGTGACGAGTGCAGTGAATGTATGTTGTGTTGTGTATATGTATGTTGTTTCCAGGAAACAGTTTGTTAACAGTTTAGTTAACCAACTGTACTTACCTGGGCAGTGTTTTGTCGGAATCGATCGGTAATTTTAAAAACAACTCCAGTTTTGTTTTCTCGCTTAAATTTCTTGGAAAGACTTGTGAATAAATCGTACACATCAAAGCTGCGAGTTCGAGGAACGAAGGCAATGCAAAGAGATGGAGGTAACACAATACTGTTCTACCATTAATGTAATAGGAAGCGAAGGGAGTAGTTCATGACCAGGCACGTAGCCAGGATTTCGTCCAGGGGAGGGCGGCGCCTCGAAAGGGCCCCTTCCCAAGCGTTGAAAGGGCCCTTCCAAGCGTTGAAAGCCCCCCCCCCCCCCCCCCAAAAAAAAAAATCCATGAAAAGGCACGTTACAAGGCTGGAAAATGCAGTATGGCAGGTATGGCATGGGTCATGCCAACGTTTAGGAGCTGGAGTTAGCAAACTGCCGCATCAACTTTTGAACCAGCGACACGAATTTGGAATCAGCTATACCAACTTGGAATATATTTTTAAGCTCAAGACCTGGAACTCTTAAACAAATTGCTTAAACAAATTTGAGTATTATGCCCTGGGTTGCTTTCTCATCAATGCGTCGCATTGCATATGGTGCGGACCTCTAAACTTGCTCTATTGTGCGTTTAAAAGTGCGGGAAAAAGCGTTAAAGTGAACTATTTTGCACAATAATATAGGAAAGTAGCAACATAACACATAAATGCGCCGAGAAACTGACCGATTTTTTCCTAACCCGCATATAATTGGATCTGTAGTTAAATTGCGCCGCGGAGCGGCGCGAAAATTTTGAGTTTTATTCCCTGTACAACTGTATTCTTACTGTTGAAAGGCCCAAGGTCCCTTCAGATCGTCTGGGGGCCCCTCTGACCTTTTCTACGCCCTTCCGACCTGTTCAGGGACTCATCTGGGATCCGCGAAGCGAAAAGACATGATGTGGAGTGGGTGATATATATAATACAAAGAGGCTTACTCTACAGGAAAACATCAAATCGGATCTTTCGGGTATATTGTAGCACCCTGACGAAGGGTGTTACAATATACCCGAAAGCTCCGCTTTTAATATTTGTATTGTGGAGTAAGTCCTCTTTGTATTTAATCTTCATCTGGGATCTCTACGTGCTTTGACCCTTCCGGTTTCACCAGATACTCCTCTGACCTTCCAAGAAGCCCCTGTGTGTGTCAAGGGGCCCATTCGGCCTGTTCAGAGGTCCTTCCGACCTGGCCAGGGACTGCACTGGCTGCTGTGTCGCCCTGCCGACATGCTCAGGGGCAGGGGCGGCGGATTGCGGGACGCAGGGTACCCAAAATCCCCCCCCTCAAATGAAAATCCTGGGGAGGGGAAGGGTCATGTTGCCCTCAGATTGAGCAGGCTAAAATCAGGGGGGGGGGGGCAAAACTACCCTTTGCCCCCCAGGATTTTCGACTGGCGGGAATTTTGGGTACCCTGCCCCCGCAATCCGCCGCCCCTGCTCAGGAGCCCCTCCGACCTGCCCAGGGGACCCTTCAGTCTGGCTAGGAACTCATCCGGCATGTTCAAGGGGCCTTCCGACCGCCCAGGGACCCTTTCGGTCTAGCCAGGAGCCCCTATGACTTGCTCAGGAGCCCCTCCGATCGGCCCAGCGACTCTTCTGGTCGGCTTGCGCTGGCTGCTTTGTCGCCCTGCCGACATGCTCAAGTGGCCCTCCGACCTGCCCTGGAGCCCCTCCGTGCTGGCCAGGGGCCACTTCGGCATGTTCAGGGGCCCTTCTTACTCGCCCAGGGGTCCTTTCGGTCTGGTCAGGGGCCCCTCCGATCTGCACAGGGACCCTTTTAACTTTCCAGGGGCCTTCTGGTCTCTCCAGGGGCCCTTTAACCTTCTAAGGGGCCCTTCCGACCTAGCAAGGGACTGCGCTGGCTGCTTTGTCGCCTTGCGACATGCTCCGAGGGCCCTCCGACCTGCCCTGGTACCCCTCCGTGCTAGCTAGGGGCTTATTCGGCATGTTCAGGGGCCCTTCTGACTCACATAGGGGCCCTTTCGGTCTGGCCAGGGCCCCTCTGGCCTGCACAGGGGCCCTCTTAACTTCCCAGGGGCCCTCTGGTATGTCCAGGGGCCCTTATGACCTGGAAAAGGACTGCGCTGGCCGCTTTGTCGCCCTGTCGACATGCGCAGGGGCCTCTCAACCTGCCCACCAGGGGCCCCTCTGTGCTGGCTAGGGGCCCATTCGATCTTTGTGCCTTTCACACGGAAATGGCTATTCTAGCAATGTCATAAACATATCATGTCAACCCTTACAGGTTATGTAAGGTTGAAATATCACCCGATCAAGAGAACTGTGGACCATCCATAGAAGCGGTCAACAAAGTTTCTAGTTGGTGGCTAGTGGCCGTGGGAAGTAAACGTCACGTCTTATTTGAGCTTCAACGGCTTGCAAGCTAACCGATTGGTATTCAAAGGCATGTCAGCGCCTTAACCCTATTTGTAACAGGGGGCGGATTCCGCCCCCCCCCCCTCATGTTTTTCGCAGATATCTCCAGAACGGCTGAGAGCAGACCCATGAAATTTTGGGACTTTTCATAGAATTGAATACCGCATTTGGAGTTAAAATTTTGAGTTCTTAACCTGAACAGAGGCGGTTCCAGAGCACAGTTTTGGGTGGGTTCGGAGGCGACATTTGGCGATAATACGGAAATCGATCTTCACGGTTTCTTCCTAACTTCCTGAAGTATGGAGGAGTTACATCGGTTTACGGTGATTGCAAAACGTTCAAATTAGTTGATGTTATTGAAATATCATAAAAATTGCATGGCAGAGGCGGTTTCAGGGGCTTGAAAAGGGTGGGGGGTTCCAGGAAGTATCCAATGCTTGACGGGAAGTCAATAGAGCGATGTAATGGACATGTATAGCTATCAAGATGTAAAAGATAGCTTCTGCTTCCATTATTTGCATAATTTATTACATATAGAGTTTCAGGGGCGTGTTCAGGCACATGAAAAGGGGGGTGACTGGCATGGTGATGACGATATGCCAGCGATAACGGCGCAATAGACGTTTAGCTTATAATGATATATGCACATATGAGGCCAGAAAAGGGAATAAAGTCATTTTTTGCAGAGGCGCGCTCAGGAATGGAAAAAAGGGGTCATACAAGGAAACTAAGAGGCATGGGCGTGCAATGACATAACATACTGCAGTTTGCGGATGAAACACGCACCACAGGCTACTCTACGAACGATTATAAGATAATAGGCGAGTCCATGTAGGGTAAAAAGGGGGGTAAGCAATGTTAATTGAAGTTGTAAGTGAAATAGTCACTGTTGACTAGTTAGTAGCATAATAGCGGATAATATACTTATCAAAAGGTCTTGCGCCGCCCCAGTTTGGATCCTGGATACGCCTATGATGAAGTACAACATGCAAAAAGGAACTATCTACGATCAGTAACATATTTATAGTGCTGGGTAGCAACTTGTCTGCGGTTAATATTTTTTCCAATTTGACCTCCCTTTTTCACTAACCTGGTACCGCCTATGGCAAAAAAAGAAGATTTATAACTGTTTTGTCTAATGTCACAATCACATACCATTTCCTTTATAAAAAAAACACATAAAAAATGGTTTTATTACGCATTTACTTCACCCCCATATTGAGTGACCTGCACACGCCTATGATTTTTGAATTTTCAAACGTCACCGTTATTTACCAATTTCCAATTCAATCTCTATCGATCCCTATTGGTTGTGTTAAAATCGGTCGATAAACATAAAAGCTATGTTGGATCAAAAATACCACTAAAATGTGTCGTTTTTGCCCCCCTGTTGCCCCCCTATCCAAAATTTAGATTGTGTTATTATTTAGAAATGTAGATCGTGTTGAGGGGAACCAAATACCGTTTAATTTTGAAAATCGGACGGGTAGATCTCGAGATCTCCGGGGGGGCGGAATCCGCCCCCCCCCCCCGTTACAAATAGGGTTAAGGGTTAGTGAATTACATTTATTCGGATGTAAATGACGCTTGCCATTTTCTAAGG
>JAXIVJ010014901.1:0-33130 GCA_036785665.1 Chirona hameri
AAGTGCTTGGAGCGTGTCGCGTGAGCAAACGGTGCGGTATATCTGTATGCACCTGCTACGCATGAGTAGTTCCAGCATCGTGTTGGTGTGGACACCGTTGGGCCGATATGATCGGGAAATGTGAGTTTGGTGTCGGCTGGTGATCGTCAGGGTCATGGGACCACTGCAGTCTGATCGTCAGGACCACTGACATCTCTGCAGTCTGATCGTCAGGACCACTGACAGCTCTCCAGTCTGATCGTCAGACCACTGACAGCTCTGCAGTCTGGTCATCAGGACCACTGCCAGCAGTCTGATCCGCAGGACCACTGACAGCTCTCCAGTCTGATCGTCAGGACCACTGACAGCTCTCCAGTCTGATCGTCAGGACCACTGACAGTTCTGCAGTCTGATCGCCAGGACCACTGCCAGCAGTCTGATCGTCAGGACCACTGACAGCTCTACAGTCTGATCGTCAGGACCACTGAGAACTCTACAGTCTGATCGTCAGGACCACTGACAGCTCTGCAGTCTGATCGTCAGGACCACTGACAGCAGTCTGGTCGTCAGGGACCACTGACAGCTCTACAGTCTGATCGTTAGGACCACTGACAACTCTACAGTCTGATCGTCAGGACCACCGACAGCTCTGCACTCTGATCGTCAGGACCACTGACGGCAGTCTGGTCGTCAGTACCACTGACAGCTCTACAGTCTGATCGTGAGGATCACAGGGCCACTCTATTTTAACCCTCGCCCTATGGGAGCTTTTTTTCACCTTCGTCCTACGGGGGGGGGGGGGGGGACTGGCAGGCCCCCCCCCCATGTTAACTCCCAACCAAGCAACGTAAAGCAAGGCTGCAAGAACCAGCATGTGCCTGTCATGAGAGGAATCTAACAGTATGCGATTTTTAGGTTTCAGGTCAACGGGTGACCTTCCAGGTCAAGTGAATGACCTCGGATTTACCACGTCCAGAACAGCGATTTTGTTCTTCAGAAACCTAAAAATGAGAATGATAAATGTAAATAAAAAGCATGTTCCTAGAACCAGTTTTGGCTCAGAAATACAAAAAAGGAAATTATTTGTTCGTATCTTGTCAAAGAAAAGAAGAAAAAAAAGTTATTAATAAAAAGATTTCATCAGTTTCTTACACTTAGGGAGCCATCACTCGGTCAAAAATGAAGATATTGCTTTTAAATTTTGTATGGATATTGTCCATACTCAGTTATCTCACATTTATTCCGGTTTTTCTAATATTTTTGAAAATTTTGATTTTGTGGGGATTTAAAAAAAAACTGTTTTTATTTATTTTAGGGGTCAAAAAGCCAAATTTTGCAAATCCGAGATCGCCATTTAATTTTTTTTTTTTACATTTTTGATGAACTGCGTTTGAAATTTACGTTAAAACTCTATTTTCTACGATTTTCAAATATTTCTCATTTTTTTACCAACATGATGTCATGAAAACATGATTATCTCCTACACTACTTAACCAATTTTCAATTACATTTTTACAGCTTACGTATACGTGTTGTAAACTCAGCTACCATTTTTTTAGCGAGATACACCGCATGTGTAAAAAGTGATTCAAGAAAAACCTCAGGGGGGGGCCTGTCTGCCCCCCCCCCCCCCCCCCCCCCCCTCCGTAGGGCGAGGGTTAATATGATGGCAATTTAAGGCGACAGTTTAAAATGATGTGAAGCGTACGCATGGGGCGAATACAGAGGGCCCAAGAGACCATGCCCCCCCCCCCAACCGCCCGAACTCGTCTAAAAATGTACACATTTCATGATAAAGAAAACAATCTAAGCAACTTATACTAAGGATTTTGTTTTAATCGGCTCCCAATGCATAAGTATGCGAAATTCGATGAGTTTTAGGAATTGTGTGAGACTTTTGGGATTTGCCCCGCCCCCCCCCCCCCCCCAAAAAAAAAGTAACCCGTTCTGGATCCGCCTTTGAGCGTACGCTGTAAGTTATCCAGTGCTAGTGAGTTGCTCGACCTGACGTTTAAGGCATTTTTTTGTTGCAGCAAATGACATTTGCTTGTCCACAGTGTAGCCACATTACAATGAAAACTAGTGTATTGTTAAGAAAGGTATGTCTGCTGTTTCGGGTCGGTTTTGATGGATTATGCAGAAGCTGGCCTCCCAGAAATGCTCCAACTGACAGATTGACTTTTATTTTGCAACGGTGATTCCCCAGAATACCTACCAATCTGGTTATGCTTGGCAAAGAAGATAACAATTCGTGCATTGGTATATGCAATGACATATGTTTTCATTGTTTGTGAACTTGAACTGAAATGAATACTGGCTTGACGATGCAAATTAATTTACCTACCTACATCGAATTAGTTGATGAGTACCCAATGGAGCATGCATGCGGGCATGGAGCATGCGAAGATGCTCCATGCCCCATAATGTCGATATTTTACATCTTCAATTGTACTTTGAACTCTTACAGCTGTTAGATGTGGTTGTGCTGCTGCTGCGTGCATGCTGCAGATGTGATTGTGCTACTGCTGCGTGCATGCTGCAGATGTGGTTGTGCTCTGCTGCGGGCATGCTGCAGATGTGATTGTGCTCCTGCTGCGGGCATGCTGCAGATGTGGTTGTGCTTCTGCTGCGTGCATGCTGCAGATGTGATTGTGCTCCCTGCTGCGTGCATGCTGCAGATGTGGTTGTGCTCCTGCTGCGTGCATGCTGCAGATGTGATTGTGCTCCTGCTGCGGGCATGCTGCAGATGTGGTTGTGCTCCTGCTGCGTGCATTCTGCAGATGTGGTTGTGCTCCTGCTGCGTGCATGCTGCAGATGTGGTTGTGCTCCTGCTGCGTGCATGCTGCAGATGTGGTTGTGCTCCTGCTGCGTGCATGCTGCAGATGTGGTTGTGCTCCTGCTGCGTGCATGCTGCAGATGTGGTTGTGCTTCCTGCTGCGTGCATGCTGCAGATGTAGTTGTGCTCCTGCTGCGGGCATGCTGCAGATGTGGTTGTGCTCCTGCTGCGGTGCATGCTGCAGATGTGATTGTGCTCCTGCTGCGTGCATGCTGCAGATGTGGTTGTGCTCCTGCTGCGTGCATGCTGCAGATGTGGTTGTGCTCCTGCTGCGTGCATGCTGCAGATGTGATTGTGCTCCTGCTGCGTGCATGCTGCAGATGTGATTGTGCTCCTGCTGCGTGCATGCTGCAGATGTGGTTGTGCTCCTGCTGCGTGCATGCTGCAGATGTGATTGTGCTCCTGCTGCGTGCATGCTGCAGATGTGATTGTGCTCCTGCTGCGTGCATGCTGCAGATGTGGTTGTGCTCCTGCTGCGGGCATGCTGCAGATGTGGTTGTGCTCCTGCTGCGTGCATGCTGCAGATGTGGTTGTGCTCCTGCTGCGTGCATGCTGCAGATGTGATTGTGCTCCTGCTGCGTGCATGCTGCAGATGTGGTTGTGCTCCTGCTGCGTGCATGCTTGCAGATGTGATTGTGCTCCTGCTGCGTGCATGCTGCAGATGTGATTGTGCTCCTGCTGCGTGCATGCTGCAGATGTGATTGTGCTCCTGCTGCGTGCATGCTGCAGATGTGGTTGTGCTCCTGCTGCGTGCATGCTGCAGATGTGATTGTGCTCCTGCTGCGGGCATGCTGCAGATGTGGTTGTGCTCCTGCTGCGTGCATGCTGCAGATGTGATTGTGCTCCTGCTGCGGGCATGCTGCAGATGTGATTGTGCTCCTGCTGCGTGCATGCTGCAGATGTGGTTGTGCTCCTGCTGCGTGCATGCTGCAGATGTGATTGTGCTCCTGTTGCGTGCATGCTGCAGATGTGATTGTGCTCCTGCTGCGTGCATGCTGCAGATGTGGTTGTGCTCCTGCTGCGTGCATGCTGCAGATGTGATTGTGCTCCTGCTGCGTGCATGCTGCAGATGTGGTTGTGCTCCTGGCTGCGTGCATGCTGCAGATGTGATTGTGCTCCTGCTGCGGGCATGCTGCAGATGTGGTTGTGCTCCTGCTGCGTGCATGCTGCAGATGTGATTGTGCTCCTGCTGCGGGCATGCTGCAGAGTTGGTGATTGTGCTCCTGCTGCGTGCATGCTGCAGATGTGGTTGTGCTCCTGCTGCGTGCATGCTGCAGATGTGATTGTGCTCCTGTTGCGTGCATGCTGCAGATGTGATTGTGCTCCTGCTGCGTGCATGCTGCAGATGTGGTTGTGCTCCTGCTGCGTGCATGCTGCAGATGTGATTGTGCCTCCTGCTGCGTGCATGCTGCAGATGTGTTGTGCTCCTGCTGCGGCATGCTGCAGATGTGTTGTGCTCCTGCTGCGTGCATGCTGCAGATGTGATTGTGCTCCTGCTGCGTGCATGCTGCAGATTGTGGATTGTGCTCCTGCTGCGGGCATGCTGCAGATGTGGTTGTACTCCTGCTGCGTGCATGCTGCAGATGTGGTTGTGCTCACTGCGTGCATCTGCAGATGTGATTGTGCTCCTCTGCTGCGGGGCATGCTGCGGATGTGGTTGTGCTCCTGCTGCGTGCATGCTGCAGATGTGGTTGTGCTCCTGCTGCGTGCATGCTGCAGATGTGGTTGTGCTCCTGCTGCGTGCATGCTAGCAGATGTGGTTGTGCTCCTGCTGCGGGCATGCTGCAGATGTGATGGTGCTCCTGCTGCGTGCATGCTGCAGATGTGATTGTGCTCCTGCTGCGTGCATGCTGCAGATGTGGTTGTGCTCCTGCTGCGTGCATGCTGCAGATGTGATTGTGCTCCTGCTGCGTGCATGCTACAGATGTAGTTGTGCTCCTGCTGCGTGCATGCTGCAGATGTAGTTGTGCTCCTGCTGCGTGCATGCTGCAGATGTAGTTGTGCTCCTGCTGCGTGCATGCTGCAGATGTGGTTGTGCTACTGCTGCGTGCATGCTGCAGATGTGATTGTGCTCCTGCTGCGTGCATGCTGGCAAGATGTGATTGTGCTCCTGCTGCGTGCATGCTGCAGATGTGATTGTGCTCCTGCTGCGTGCATGCTGCAGATGTGGTTGTGCTCCTGCTGCGTGCATGCTGCAGATGTGGTTGTGCTCCTGCTGCGTGCATGCTGCAGATGTGATTGTGCTCCTGCTGCGTGCATGCTGCAGATGTGATTGTGCTCCTGCTGCGTGCATGCTGCAGATGTGGTTGTGCTCCTGCTGCGTGCATGCTGCAGATGTGATTGTGCTCCTGCTGCGTGCATGCTGCAGATGTGATTGTGCTCCTGCTGCGTGCATGCTGCAGATGTGGTTGTGCTCCTGCTGCGTGCATGCTGCAGATGTGATTGTGCTCCTGCTGCGTGCATGCTGCAGATGTAGTTGTGCTCCTGCTGCGTGCATGCTGCAGATGTGGTTGTGCTCCTGCTGCGTGCATGCTGCAGATGTGATTGTGCTCCTGCTGCGTGGCATGCTGCAGATGTGATTGTGCTCCTGCTGCGTGCATGCTGCAGATGTGGTTGTACTCCTGCTGCGGGCATGCTGCAGATGTGATTGTGCTCCTGCTGCGTGCATGCTGCAGATGTGATTGTGCTCCTGCTGCGTGCATGCTGCAGATGTGGTTGTGCTCCTGCTGCGTGCATGCTGCAGATGTGGTTGTGCTCCTGCTGCGTGCATGCTGCAGATTGTGCTCCTGCTGCGTGCATGCTGCAGATGTGGTTGTGCTCCTGCTGCGTGCATGCTGCAGATGTGGTTGTGCTCCTGCTGCGTGCATGCTGCAGATGTGGTTGTGCTCCTGCTGCGTGCATGCTGCAGATTGTGCTCCTGCTGCGTGCATGCTGCAGATGTGATTGTGCTCCTGCTGCGTGCATGCTGCAGATGTGGTTGTGCTCCTGCTGCGTGCATGCTGCAGATGTGGTTGTGCTCCTGCTGCGTGCATGCTGCAGATTGTGCTCCTGCTGCGTGCATGCTGCAGATGTGATTGTGCTCCTGCTGCGTGCATGCTGCAGATGTGGTTGTGCTCCTGCTGCGTGCATGCTGCAGATGTGATTGTGCTCCTGCTGCGTGCATGCTGCAGATGTGATTGTGCTCCTGCTGCGTGCATGCTGCAGATGTGGTTGTGCTCTGCTGCGTGCATGCTGCAGATGTGGTTGTGCTCCTGCTGCGTGCATGCTGCAGATGTGATTGTGCTCCTGCTGCGCGCATGCTGCAGATGTGGTTGTGCTCCTGCTGCGTGCATGCTGCAGATGTGATTGTGCTCCTGCTGCGCGCATGCTGCAGATGTGATTGTGCTACTGCTGCGCGCATGCTGCAGATGTGGTTGTGCTCCTGCTGCGCGCATGCTGCAGATGTGGTTGTGCTCCTGCTGCGTGCATGCTGCAGATGTGGTTGTGCTCCTGCTGCGTGCATGCTGCAGATGTAGTTGTGCTCCTGCTGCGTGCATGCTGCAGATGTGATTGTGCTCCTGCTGCGTGCATGCTGCAGATGTGATTGTGCTCCTGCTGCGTGCATGCTGCAGATGTGATTGTGCTCCTGCTGCGTGCATGCTGCAGATGTGATTGTGCTCCTGCTGCGTGCATGCTGCAGATGTGATTGTGCTCCTGCTGCGTGCATGCTGCAGATGTGGTTGTGCTCCTGCTGCGTGCATGCTGCAGATGTAGTTGTGCTCCTGCTGCGTGCATGCTGCAGATGTGGTTGTGCTCCTGCTG
Source organism: Chirona hameri (assembly GCA_036785665.1). Taxonomy (NCBI): domain Eukaryota; kingdom Metazoa; phylum Arthropoda; class Thecostraca; order Balanomorpha; family Balanidae; genus Chirona; species Chirona hameri. The sequence goes on from JAXIVJ010014901.1 coordinate 6,617, forward strand.
CGTGCATGCTGCAGATGTGATTGTGCTCCTGCTGCGTGCATGCTGCAGATGTGATTGTGCTCCTGCTGCGTGCATGCTGCAGATGTGATTGTGCTCCTGCTGCGTGCATGCTGCAGATGTGGTTGTGCTCCTGCTGCGTGCATGCTGCAGATGTGATTGTGCTCCTGCTGCGTGCATGCTGCAGATGTGATTGTGCTCCTGCTGCGTGCATGCTGCAGATGTGATTGTGCTCCTGCTGCGTGCATGCTGCAGATGTGATTGTGCTCCTGCTGCGTGCATGCTGCAGATGTGATTGTGCTCCTGCTGCGTGCATGCTGCAGATGTGATTGTGCTCCTGCTGCGTGCATGCTGCAGATGTGGTTGTGCTCCTGCTGCGTGCATGCTGCAGATGTGGTTGTGCTCCTGCTGCGTGCATGCTGCAGATGTGGTTGTGCTCCTGCTGCGTGCTGCAGATGTGGTTGTGCTCCTGCTGCGTGCATGCTGCAGATGTGGTTGTGCTCCTGCTGCGTGCATGCTGCAGATGTGGTTGTGCTCCTGCTGCGTGCTGCAGATGTGGTTGTGCTCCTGCTGCGTGCATGCTGCAGATGTGATTGTGCTCCTGCTGCGGGCATGCTGCAGATGTGATTGTGCTCCTGCTGCGTGCATGCTGCAGATGTGATTGTGCTCCTGCTGCGGGCATGCTGCAGATGTGATTGTGCTCCTGCTGCGTGCATGCTGCAGATGTGGTTGTGCTCCTGCTGCGTGCTGGGTATAGTACTGCAGCGTAATTATTAATACATCGTTTATACTGAAAACATTAACGGTCGTAACCAGCCGTAACCTGGATAAAATGTGAAACTTTCAACCTATTAAATGAAAGGAAACCAGTCACTTTCATATTGGGATTTTTAACTTAGATAGCGGTTTTGAAGGCCATGTCGAGAATGATTAATTTTTGATAGAATATAATTGATAATTATTACATTTGTACTAATTAATTTTATACATAATTATCATAACGTAAGTTCCGAATTTGTAAAAAAAATATCTCGAAGTATACAATGTAACAACAAAATGTGCCGCTTTCGGAATTTGCGTCACCTTCGCAATTTATACTGAAAATGTGAATCTATGTTTCCGAAATATTTTGCTCTCGAAATATTTTTTTTCTCAGGCATATCTCGATAATGCAGCAAAACCAATGTCATATTCAGCATTTGCGGGTACAAAGTGCTGCACATTTGCAGCACTTTGGCAAAGTGACTGGTTTTATTTTTCCTTAGGGATTGTGTCTACTGCTTTGGAATGTCAAAAAAAAATTATTGCGGTAAGAAGCTATTGGTTTGATTATTGGATACGACATAATTCACATCTGGAGCCCCTTAAGTTGAATTTTCACTTAAATTCTTTTTACTTATTTTGTGTTTCGATATCGAGAAAACGATCGCCACTAAAATAAAAGGGAAGCAGATGTTATGTAAAACGACGCACCTAAGACAATACAAAATTCATACGAACAATGTTAACAAACCGTCGAAAAGCAAAATGGCCGTAGGGGCTCGGTTCGGTAGCTGCTATCAGCGCTCACGAGCCGTTTTGTCGAAATGCTATTGGCCTGCGCTTGCGATATGCTAGCGAATTTGTATCGATATTTATATACCAGTAAAACGCCCTAATAGGTGGTAACCGAGTGGTATATGTTGCTTCCCTGGGAAAAACTACATACAAATTAAGTTGTACTACATTGTTCATGACCTCCTTTCTCGAATCCGCCAAAAGGGAGAACGTCCTGAGCGCTGCATGTTTCATCGTATAAATTAATGCTTAGATATATCAAGTCATTTTTGATCAATAATTATTTTTGTTTATTTCGAAGTTTGCATGTGTCACGCGCTGTAGTACCACCCTTATCAGAACGCACTATACCAAAATCAAAATATATTTGATGGTTCTATCCAATGGTGAAAACCCGATCTCAATCGGAGCAGTGGTTGCAAAGTTATTAGCTTCCGAAAAGCGTATGTACGGCCGTGTCGAGCCGGTTCGGGCCGGGTCAAATGTAAATTTGTCTAGTAAGTTAACGAGAAACCTCCACTGGCGGATCCAGAGGGGGGGGGGGGGGGCAGGGGAAAAAGCCCCCCCCCCCCATCCCAAGCTCGACAGGGGTGGCAATATAAATTACCTCCCCCTCCCCCTCCCAAAACCCGCTGAAACTGGCGATGAAAAATGAGTACCTACTGTCTGCGAAAAAATAACTTCTTGCGAAATAAATAAATTTGTGTTTGCCTCGTTCGTGTTTCCTGTATTTTGTAGCATTTTTGTAGCAGTAGGGATAGGGAAAGTGGTGCGTCTGACGCTATTTTGGAGTGATTCACAACCAACGTAAGTTGTAATTTGTCCACGCAGCGTCACAACCTTTGGTCTCCTGCTGCCTGCTGGGTGGCAGAGGAGCGCGTGAGTGCATTTCCATGTATAGGTACCTATGTTGTGTGGAATACCTCTACTAGTATTAAGTAGGGTAGGTTCAGTTAAAATAAAATCCCATGTTCTTCTTTTTGTAGCTGAGGCATTCCACGACAAATCGACAAAAACAAAGTGCAAAATGACACCGTCATGGCACCGATTTTGACCAAAATTGGTATTTGGGGTAACCTCGGGGGCCAAAGCGAGCTGTGAAAGTTGTATTGCAATGCAAGTAGTGGTTCCGGAGATATTGCCTCGGGCATTTTTATAAGGTGACGGTGCATGTCAATCTTTGTCAGCCCATATGATGGAGAATTTATGAAGCAATATATAATTATTATATGTCATTAGAATGGCAATGAGTTGTTTTATAACACGATTATATTTATTTATTTTCATTTTCGAAAATTTCTAAATTTAGTACGTTTTCGAAATTTTACAACTTTTTTGGATACCTTTTCTCAAAGGTGTTTTTATTTGTTGTATGCTATGCTTACGTGTAAAGACGTGTCAATTAAGTTCAAAAATAAAATTGAGAGATATTTTCCTCCAAATATCTCAAATTTTGTCATTTTACATGCTATTTGTTGTATAAAAATATGTTATTCGCTAATAACTTTTGACTGAATTAAATTAAAATGGTACAGTAAACCTCATATTGCTGTTCTGATCAAGACGAGTGAATGCACGACCCCTTTCTGACATTTGATGACCTTGACCTTAAATTTCAAAGTTAGTGTTTTGTTTTTTAATTTTGCATATTTTTTGGATACCCAAGCCAAATGTATTTCCTATTTTTGACTTTATTATTGTTAAGTGTAAGGAAGTGTCGTTCAAACATAAAAATAAAATTGATGGTTATTTGTCTTCAAATATGCTAAATATTGCCATTTTATTTTATTTTGTGAAAGATGTTATTCCCCAATAACTTGTGACTGAATAAAGATAAAAAGGTAGAATGGACACCATTTTGCTATGTTCGTCAAGACGCGTTGAATTATATGTAGTATGACCTCTTTCCAACATTTGGTGACCTTCACCTAAGTTAAATGATAAGGTTCAAGGTTAGGTTTCCAATTGTGTCCTATGTGGCGATGTTATATATCTTAAAATTTGTCTTGTTGCGAGGAATTCGATTGTGCTTAACCTTGACCGTAGGTCAAGGTCATCAAATGTCAGAAAGAGGTCATGCTGCACAGCATTCAAAGCGTCTTGCTAACAACAAAATGACGTTTATCGTGCCCTTCTAGCTTCATTTAGTCAAAAGTTATTAGCGAATAACTTATTTTTTATATAAAATAGCATGTAAAATGGCCAAATTTGGGATATTTGGAGGCAAGTATCCATCAATTTTATTTTTGCACTTAATTAACACGTCCTTACACGTACGAATAGCATAGCGAAAAATTAGAAAAACGTTTGATAGTACGATAGTACAAATAATTGAGCTTTGCTGCGTGGTCGTATTCCGCATCACAAGGCGAGAAGGGTGTTGTAGTGAGCGTTTTTAGCAGTTAGCATGGCCAGGAGAAGTCCCTTTGTGTTCATACGATAGTAGAAATAAATTTGAATTACTCTTTTTATTTTAAAAGGTCTATTGTGGTCTGTGGATTCGAATAACAAAACAATGTGATCAACCCTGAACCCAAGTCCGCAAAAGGGAAAAAATGGGGCACCTTTTAGGTCATATGGAGGCCTCAGGGGCTCAGAACCCGGAAGGCCCCCAGTGAAATTAGTCCCTCCTCTATATTGGGAGGCTGGATCCGCCAGTGGAAACCTCACGGGCGCTTCGCGCCCGCTCGGTAATTAACAATGCTTCTAGTAGTGGTAAGCGCTCTGGGGTCTACCCGATACCTTTTTTGCTACCAGCCAGTTGCTGTTTTTTTTTTAATATTTCAGCAGCTAAGTGAGAATCTGGAAAAATGAAAGGCATGGTTTGATTCAGAAAATGGTGTTCTATTAATCAGTGTCAATAACCCCAAATAAGCGATGTGAGTAGACACACTCCCTTTAAATAACTTGGGTTTGCTGCATATTGAATAGTCGGCAATGCACTTCATTAAAGCTTGCTTTACATTGGATATTGTGTACGGTGAACTGAGTTACATTAAGCCATAAGAGATCCAGCGAATGTCACATTGTTATTTTGCACTTTAACACGCGCCCTGGAGGGGGGGGGGGGGAGAAATCCGCCCACCCCTAAGGTTTTTCGAAGATAGCGCAAAAAAGCGGCGTGCAGCGCCGCCGTTTTTGCATACCTGTTTGCAAATGAACTACCCACGTTATGTAAAATTCTTGACCTCGGGTCGTCTCAGATCAGGTCACTAGACCAGGTCACGTGATGACCCCACCTCCAAAACGTTTGTGGTAGTACCGCAGCCACAGTTTTAAACCGATCGGTTTCAAACTTGCAGGATTTCATAAGGTCATAGATACCTACAATTTATTTATCTCTAATTTCTGTTATCGGTGACTTTAGGTCAGGTCAATTTCGTGACCGCAAAATCTCTTGCGACAAATGGGAGTGTTTTATCAATAACTATCGACATAATGAAGATAGAGAAGTGAAAATGGTACCAATGTGTTTATCTCGTCGACACACGTCTCCCAATATGCATTATGACCTACTTGGATTACCACTTGACCTTGACCTGAGGTCAAATTTCTCAGTTGACCCAACCTGGTCAACATGAATATGATTCGAAGTGCCTTGACGAGAAAAACACGATGGCGTCAAAAATATTGCTTTATCTTTATCGGGCATAATGTTATTTGCGAAAAACAGTTTTGCCAAAAAAATAACATTTTTGACATTTGATGACCTATGGAGCCTAACTATTGACCTGAACTAAAATCCGAGGACACCAAGTGGGATTGAATTTTTGCTAGAGCTTTCGATTGTTTTTTAAGTTTGTTCCTAGCTAGCATAGTTCCCGATATATGTGGGGGTGTTCGAAGCGAAGTCCTAAAACTGGAAAATCTGACCTTCGATGACCTCTGGTGACCTCAATATTGACCTGACCTAAACAAAAACCCGATATACTTTCGATAGAGCTTGTCTCGATCTATCTAACACCGTTTTCCGCTTGTCGCTACGTGGAGTTGTTTTCGAGATTATAGGGGGGGGGGGAATCCCCCCCCCCCCCTTCCAGGGCGCGTAATTATCAGAGGCCTCCAGGGCGCGTGTTAGCCTGAAATAACCAAATTAACTATAATTGAAGTTAAAAGTACAGTAGCATCCTTGTAATATTCAGTACCAAGTTTAAAAAATAAAGAGAGAATTCAATGCGCTCGTTTTTTAAAAGTATCCCAACAGGCATGGGAGTGCGGTACAGTATCTTTGAAGAAGCGCCGGTGGGCACCACGCATTTATGAACACAGAAACGTTGTTTCACCCGCACTACACATGAGCAGGGGCGTAGGCAGGATTTTTCCCAGGGGGGAGGGGAGGGTGGGGGGGAAATGGGATCAGAGGGGCCCTTGTAGCCAGGGGGCAACATAATGGGCCCACAACAGTACAGTATGTTGTATGTTGTAAAACAACGACAAATATCTTTCGACAACGAAACGAAACAATATTTTTTTTTATTTTTGGGAGTCAAAAACTCAAAAATGCGAAAATCCGCGATTGGATTTTTCAATATAAATTAATGTATTTCTTTTGGCTTTGTATTTGCAATTTGCTTGCAAATTCGACTTTCTACGATTTTTCAAACATTTATTGTTTTTCCACCAACAATGGCATGACATAACGTGATTAAAACGTCATTATCTCCCAAAGAACTCCACCATTTGCATTGAACTGTTGTGATAAGACGTAGAATTGATGCAGCATAAGTTACTGATAGGTTGACGTCGATATCTATCATTGTTTTTAATTTATTGAGAAAATCAGGGGGGTGCAGATTCTGCCTCCTCCAGCGGGGCGCGGGTTAATCAAAATAATATCCTGAATCTTCTTCAATTCAGATTAAGGAAACAACACAGTACGTGCATGCCGATTGTGCACATGTACGATGAAGTTACAAAATCTCTACAAAATTCCGAAATAACATGCTCCTTATTTATTTACCGAACAGCTTTGGATGCCGTTTGGTTATACATTTTCTTGAGAAAAAAAAACACTTTGTGATACGAGGGGTTTCTACAACACGACAGAGTCATATGTTAACACGCGCCCTGGAGGGCTTCTGATAATTACACGCCCTGGAGCGGGGGGTGGGCGGAATCCGCCCCCCCCTAATATCTCGAAAACCACGCAACATAGCGACAAGCAGAAACGGCGTTAGATAACTCGAGACAAGCTCTATCGAAGTTATATCTGTCTTGTTTTTAGGTCAGGTCAATATTGAGGTCACCAGAGGTATCGAAGGTCAGATTTGCCAGTTTTAGGACTTCGCTCCAGAAACCCCCAAATATCTCGGGAACTATGATAGCTAAGAACAAACGGAAAAAGCAATCGAAAGCTCTTGAAATATGTAATCGCCTTTTATGTCTTCAAACTTGAGCTCAGGTCAATATTTTAGGGTCTAGAGGTCATCAAATGTTAACAAAAACTATTTTTAGCGAAACAGTTTTTCGCAAATCACTTTTTACCTAATGGAGATAAGGCACTAATTTGTAACTCACCATTTTTCAGAATTCGAATATTTTCACTTGGTTGTCGCTAAGGAAAGTACGGGCCAACGTGTTTGTCCGGATGTGTGTCCAGACTAGATCTTTAGCCACTTGTGCAGGACGACGCTGCGGTTAATGGTTCGGAAGATAATCTGGGGGGGGGGGGGCGAAAAACGCCCCCTCAGACAATGGAGTTCGGCTGAGACCCCAGCCAATACCGGGTTCATACTCGTCAGAGCCAAAACCAAAGCCATGCACTCAAAGCCAAAGCCATGCACTCCTCTCAGACGTTACTCTAGCATACTACACTGAAAAACAATGAGAACTTTGACTGGTCTTCCTTCGAGAGCCTCACCGGCGCTCCACCGGCAGACCCACCACAGGACCCTCTAAAGGACAGCAGAGGTCCTCTACAGATCGACATGGGTCTCTAAAGGCCGGCAGATGGCCATCTTCAGATTGTCAGGGCCCTCTAAATGCTGACAGAGGGCCCTCTACAGATCAGCAGAGCCCTCTAAAGGCCAGCAGAGGGCCATCTACAGATTGGCTGGGACACTGCAGATCGACAGGGCCCCTAAAGGCTGGAAGAGGGCCCTCTACAGGTCGGCAGGGCCCTCTAAATGTCGGCAGAGTCCCTTTGCAGATTGGCAGGGCCATCTAAAGGCCGGCAGGACCCTCTAAATGCCGACAGGACCCTCTAAAGCCCGGAAGGGCCCTCTCAAGGCCGGAAGGGCCCTCTGAAGGTCGGCAAAGTCATATAATGGCCGGCAGAGAGCCCTCTATAGATTGTCTGGGGCACTCTGTAGATCGACAGGGCCCCTAAAGGCTGTGGGAAGGCCGTCTACAGGTCGGCAAGACCCTCTACATGCTGGAAGGGCCCTCTAAAGGCCGGCAGAGGGCCCTCTACAGATCGGCAGGGCCCTCTAAAGGCCAGCAGAAGGCCCTCTACAGATTCACTGGGACACTCTGCAGATCGACAGGGCCCATACAACCTGGAAGAGGGCCCTCTACAGATCGGCAGGGCCCTCTAAATGCCGGCAGAGGCCCTCTACAGATTGACAGGTCGATCTACAGATCGACAGGGCCCTATAAAGGCAGGCAGAGGCCCCTCTATAGATTGGCTGGGGCACTCTGTAGATCGACAAGGCCCCTAAAGGCTGGAACAGGGCCCTCTACAGTTCGGCAGGGCCCTCTAAATGCTGGCAGAGGCCCTCTGCAGATTGGCATGGCGATCCACAGATCTGCAGGGCTCTCTAAATGCCAGCAGGGCCCTCTAAAGGCCGACAGGGCCCTCTAGAGGCCGGAAGGGCCCTCTAAAGGCCAGAAGAGGGCCCTCTACAGATTGTCTGGGACACTCTGCAGATCGACAGGGCCCATACAGCCTGGAAGAGGGCCCTCTACAGATCGGCAGGGCCCTCTAAATGCCGGCAGAGGCCCTCTACATATAGACAGGTCGATCTACAGATCGGCAGGGCCCTGTACAATCTGGTAGAGCGCTTTCTTCACACAGGCTGGGGGCCCTCTGTACGTATTAACATATACAGCCTTTAAAGGGAGATAATCACCTTTTCCACATAAATGGAGTTAGCACCTGAAATCGATAGACAAGGCCAAAATATGATGTGAATTCATGACATTTTACATATAATCATTCCTACCGAAAGATATTGGCAGTTTCCTACTGATAAGCGATCCACGCTTATATCGGTCGGTGCTCAGCAAGTATTCGGTAACGAATTCAGTAAATTAGCCTCCCTACGCATTGTTATTTATCATGAAGGTATGCAATATGTTTCCTGCTCTCTATCTTTTGCGAATATGTGCCAAACTTTTATGAACAATCAACAATCATTTAAAAAAAGTGCATTGACATCGGCAGTTTAGCTTGGCACCGGCCGTCCGGTGCCAAGCGGACGACCTATTTAGTGTCGGCGATTTGTTTACAAGTACCAATTCAACAACGTTGAACAGATTGATGCAAAAGCGCCAGATGTTGCGCTTTCCAATAGTGGAGGAAAAATACCGATCATTAATTTTCCCAAACTGCCAACTTTGAATTAGGGAATAATTATTTAATTCTTAAATTTAGATCACAACATTTTAATACCATAACGGTAGCCAAATAAGTTGTTGCTAACAAAATCAAAAGGTTATTATCTCCCTTTAACAGACACGCAAGTGCAGTTATTTATTCGTGTTACGATTTGTTTAGGTTCGTGGGCGTTCTTTTATGCGACGTACGGCGTTTTGTGGACGCCTGACACCATCCAAAGCACTGGGGCCTTCGGCCCCAGGGGGCTTGGCCCCTTGCCCCCCCCCCCTTGCCTACGCCCTTGCACATGAGGATACGTATATAGCTTCTGGAAATTAAACAAAACTTAACGAAATAACGCTCTAATTTTCAAACACGCCTACCTGTTATGACAGATCTCGGTAATATAAGAGTCTGGAGCCTTTTGAGCTGGCGGAGCTTCCAGAATACAACTTTGCTCCTATCACTTACAGCTAAATTTGATTCGTAGCTTTGTGATATACTTTCACTGACCAACAAACCAGATTTTTTTTTGTCGTTGGACGCATGCTAACTGCTAAGTCCGAGACATCACATGCCTGAAATAAAATAATAAAACTTGTTTATTCCCGACGTATGCTTTCTGACAAATCGTTCTCCAATTCTACTCATCTGGAGTTTGTTTTGCGCCTGTGTGTTACCCATAGCAAACATTACCCCTACACGTCTGTAGCAATAAGAACGCAAATCATCTGATATGATGATAATATATTATATTTTGCGACTAGCATATATACTAGTCGCAGCATATTTTTCGCACAGGCACAACGACCTGTGCACGGCCTCAGGGCCAATCATCGCACAGTCATGCAAGAGCTGAGGGCCTCGAAGAGCTTTCGTCCTGATCTGAGAGCGTCATCGGACGTATGAACAAGCACCTTGTCTCCATGTGCAGTGGCAGCAGCGTCTGCTCCTTTTAAGCTCCTTTCGGCTCCTGGGCTGCTGTGGCATGCCCGAGATGTGCCCGTTGTCGTGCTCCCAAGTCACGATGCCATATGCAAACGGATGACTTTGTCCTTGTGGTGAGGTTGCTGCGCTGTGTGGGTGCTGCCTAAGCCTGGATACGGTGCGAATTCGGTGAGAGGGGTGACCACGCGGTGACCACGCGGTGACGCGAGGAGCGCTGAAATGTTCACTGTAACAGTGGCTTCGGGATGATGTCTGATCGCTGATCGTAATTATGTCAGCGTAGCAGCGTAGTAATTATGTCCCTAGCTCGTTACTTATGATAATGCCATCAAAGCTCAGCGACCCTTGTCTCAGTCATCAGTGATTGGGTAATAGCACCAATACAATGGCTGTAACCTTGCTATTGTTAGCAGCGGTTCTCAATCTCACTGAACGTGCAATGGCAGTGCAGTAACACATTGAAGTTATTATTCAATAAATGTAAGTCCGAAAAAGTGGCCTATGCTTGCCACTCTGTCACCACTGCTGTGACTCCGGTTCAGACCGGGCCAATAATAGGCACCATTTGTCGAGTTTCGGCGGGAATCTGAGCACAATCACTCGGGAACGGCATAAACTGTCCTGCTGGACAGCTTTCTGACATCACCGAGCTTATCCTGAGCCAAAGACGGTACTCTGACAGCAGCAATACTAGTAAGGCAACTGCAGACCCATGTCGACATGCCTTCTATTCATTGCAAACCAAGCAGATAAATGCAAAATCCGTAAACTGCATGAAGTAACTCATGGCTTTCGCCATTCACAACGGAGTATAGGGATTAGGCATAGCCATAGTATAGGTATGATCAAGTGACGACGTGTACATATAACATAAGCATTTTATTGGGCATTGCCATCATTCACAAATCACAGCAAAAAAAATCCTTAATAATGAAGAAAAATTAATACGCACATTTAGGATCTTCTTGTACTAAGGTGTGCTCATTCATTGCCAGCACAGAAACGTTAATTTCAGAGACCCGGTCAAGCTTTGTTTTTGTTTGGTCTAATCAGCTGCTACTACTAAAGTCATGGGTGTCGCCACTTTCTGAAAGTTAGGGAGGGGGGGGGGGGGGGGGGGGAAGGCATTCTGAAGTCGATTCTTTCCATGCAACGCCCATAGGCGTAATGTCAAAATCTGGAAATGTTGGGGGGACGCTCCCCCCCCCCTCGTCCCCTCGCTTCCGACGCCCATGACTATACAGCCATACTGCTAATCGTCTTGTTATAGTGAAAAGGCTTGGTAGACCCTTATTTGCGTCAGTTTGTTTGCTCTCTCCAAATTTGGACATGAGCTGTCCTTATTAAAATTAAGTTACTATGCGATGGAAAACAACCATTAGCATGAAACGGATCGTTCACGAAAAGGAAATACCATGCGGCCGCGGATCGTGCCACGGCCGGTCCTTGTCAATGACTGTACTTTCGGAGCCGGCCGTGGTATGACGTTATACATTGTATGACGTCATAGTATTAGTGTCTTACACAGTTATACATGTCTTACATAGTGTCATAGTGTAGCTTACATTGTATGACGTCATATACATCATACGCCATGCGTCTATCAGGTCATGGATATCTGTCAATCGTCCAAAACAATGCCATTCGTTCTTTCAGCACTTACCCCTTACTGCTAAACTTCAAGGACACTGTCAAGGTGACCTATTCTCTAGCGTATATAATAACCAGTAAAACGCCTTTTTTGGCAATGACAAAGCGAGCGCGCTCTGGTAAAGCTAAAACAGGTTTGAAATATGACACGGTAAGGGAGCACACGTGGTAGTAACACAGTCATTTTAGTCCTCCAGAAAAATTGCCAGGCCGCAATGCGTGCCAACATAAAAATTAAGTTGTATTAAATTGTTCATGATCTCCTTTCCAAATCCGCCAAAAGGGAGTGCGTCCTGAGCACTGCATGCTTCAGCGTATACATCAATGCTTAGAATAATACAACCATTTTTTTATCAAGAATCACTTTAGCAAGGTTTTTTGTTCATTTCGACGTTCGCGTTTGCCAACTGCCACGCGCTGTGACGCGCTGTGGTTTTGGTATAGTGCGTTCTCTATCAGAACGCACTATACCAAAACCAAAATTGATTTGATGGACCTATCCAATGGTGAAGACCCAATCTCAATCGGAGCAGTGGTTGCAAAGTAATTAGCTTGCGAACAGCGTTTGTATGGCCGGGTCGGGCCGGGTCGGGCCGGGTCGGGCCGGGTCGGGCCGGGTCAAATGTAAATTTGTCTAGTAAGTTGACGAGAAACCTCACGGGCGCTTGCGCCCGCTCGGTAATTACTCTTAACCCGATTAAAGCTGAGTGTTCTGTGCTTTCTGTGTGCGTGTATTCCCCTGCTGTCCCAGTGCTAATGATGTCTTTGAGACCAGACGCGCTAACCTGGGTACGTTAACCTTAGCATCTCCAGTCACCACGTGTGTTTCTACCGTAATTAATGTTGGTTATTCTTTATCCTGAAATAAACAAGGTGAATATAACTTGTGAATTTATGTGACTTCAATAAGGGTGGAAAGCAATTTTGTATGCCGGTGAGGAAATTCAAGCCGAACATTAACTAGTTAGGCTGTGGAAATGGTCGGCCCTGAGCGGCCGGCGCGGCGGCCGGGCGCGAAATTGACGGACTACTCGCACGCTTTCTTGTCGCTGATTTATTTCATAGACGGGCGCCGTATGTAACCGGTCATAACCGGTTTCCGGTCATAGTCTCTCATCATTGCACCTTGATTAGATGGTATGATCATCCACTTCTAAAGGCTGAGTTTCACGTCTGCGTAGCTTATACACCGACAGATATTGCGAGGTTGAACTTTCCTCTCACACTGCTTAGTAACATGAAGATCCGAATTTACCACCGCTAAAATCAGTCTTCGATCCCATTAAGCTATGTCAAATTGTATGTTTGCCAAAGGTAATTTTAGATATTTGTACTTGTAACCTTAAATTACTATTACTGGCAATATAGTTATATTGAATGTGTACATATATACACCAGTGAAACGCCTTTTTGGGCGATGACCGAGCGGGCGCTCTCTGGTCAAGCTAAAACAGGTTTTAAATATGCAACGGTACGGGGGCACACGTGGTAATAACAAATAGTCATTTTAGTCCTTTTAGACCACCATAAAAATTGCCAGGCCTCCATGCATGCCAACATAAAGATTAAGTTGTATTAAATTGCTAATGGATCTCCTTTCTCGAATCCGCCAAAAGGGAGTACGTCCTGAGCGCTGCATGCTTCATCGTATAAATTAATGCTTATATAAATGAAGCCATTTTTGATCAATAATGATTTTTGCTCACTGCGATGTTTGCGTGTGCCACGCGCTGTGGTACCACCCCTACCAGAGCGCATCATACTCAAAAACAAAATTGATTTGATGGTCCTATCCAATGGTGAAAACCTGATCTCAATCGGAGCAGTGGCTACAAAGTTATTAGCTTCCGAAAAGCGTCTGTACGGCCGGTTCGGGCCAGTTCGGGCCGGGTCGGGCCGGGTCGAATGTAAATTTGTCTAGTAAGTTGACGAGAAACCTCACGGGCGCTTGCGCCCGCTCGGTAATTATACACTTGCTCTTATGAAAGAGCCTCGGTCAGCGACGAGAACCCGATGCAAATCATATTTGCAGTGAATTGCTAACTGATAATTCGGGGCTTACAAAGCGATCTTAGATAGCCTTTAACTAGTGCTAACCCGTCCGCTCCGCTGGGCGATTACTGGTGTCCAGTGGTGGTGCAAGCCAGTGATAGGCAATTAGGGATTGATAACCCGTACTACCCGCGACACCTGTCTACCTATAATACGTTTTTGTACCCGTCATACACCCGAAGTACCCGTCAAAAACCTACGGTGCCCGACATACACCCGTAGTACCCGTTGTGCCCCTGGGGAACACGTGATAACCCCGTTATAGCCGGCACTCCCCCATTATACCCGTGGAACACCTATAGCACCCGTTATACACCCGTTAAACCCGTGGAAACTCCATCCCGGCTTAGCGTATATGTTCATTGATATATGCCGTACCGTATGTCGATGACCTTCGTTTCGCAGTAATTCCGTGGTTGCTTCTCATTGGTTGTGACACTGTAGTATCCGTGGTCGGATCTGATTGGCTTTCGACTGGAGTGAAGCGATGTAAAACTCGTATCCGTAAACTGTTTTTGTACGGTAAAATAATTCTTAACACCTCCTTCTATGTTAGTTACCGCACAACCCTTCGCCCACAGCTGCAGAAACTAAAACTGTCTGTAACTATCGTATCAAATGCGTCGGAAATGTACGAATTATACACCACTCAGTAGTATCCGTAAACTAGTTTGAAAACCTTAAAATCACGTACATCACGTGCTTATAGCAATGTGGTACTGCAATGTAGAACTGCCGTTTTACTGTGTTAAATTAATTCCGGAGCGACAGACAGACAGACAGACGCTTGTCAAATAGTAATATAGATTCGTTCTGCTCTTCTCCGCTACTTGCGTGTGCGAGGGCATTATTACAAAGGTAAAGCTGCTGTGAAATCATACAATAAAATGGTTGCTTAATCAAGTCCAAACGTCAAATTGTAGATGTAATGTGAATGGTATAAATGATGTAAATATAATGAATATATGCATGTAAATGGTAAAGCCAAAAGAAAGCGTATTGCGGAATTGTCATTTTTTTATTTTAATCAATGCAATCTATTGCATCCATGCAATTTATTTCATTCAATCCAATTCAAATAACTAATAACATTTTTAAAATATCGTACGCATAATGGAAATGATAAGATTGAATCAGCCTTGAAAGGAATCCAATGAATTATATTTGATTCGGATCTGGACGAGAGGAATCTGAATTGGAGCGTGAACGCAGTATTACCAGTAAGGCGCCGTAGTTGGCGATGAACGAGCGAGCGCGAAGGAAATGTATGGGCAATTTCAACTCGATCGGGCAAGTAGTTTCTGAGATGCAAAAAAGGTGTGCACGTGCGCACGTGAGAGGCACACACCTTTGACTTGTGAGAAAGTGGGGGCTGAGAGGACCCTAACCACACACCAAATTTGAACACATTCGGCTCAGCCGTTGCGGAGATATAGAATAGGGGTGTGCACGTGCGCACGTGCAAAGCCACCCCACCCCTGACTTGTGGAAAGGCGGCACCTGAGAGATACCTAACCACACACCAAATTTGAACACAATCGGCTCAGCCGTTCCTGAGAAACAGAATAGGGGTGTGCACGTGCGCACGTGCAGAGCCACCCACCCCTGACTTGTGGGAAACTGGCGGATGAGAGGTCCCTAACCACACATAAAATTTGAACACAATCGGCTCAGCCGTTCCTGAGATATAGAATAGGAGTGTGCACATGCGCACGTGCAGAGTCACACCACCCCTGAGTTGTGTGAAAGTGGTGGCTGAGGGGTCCCTAACCACACACAAAATTTGCACATAATCTGCCCAGCCGTTGCGGAGTTATTGCGAGAAAATACTTTTCAACACCCCTCACGCGGCACGCGCCACACGCAGTGATAGTCACCCACATGAGTCGGCACTGGTCTCAATCAGGGTAGGTTAGATGGAACTGCTCAGCAAAGAAGTCCACTAGTTAATCGGACGTGCGATTGCAGAGATATGAGCTTCTCAAAAGCGTCCCCACGGGCCGGGTCGGGCCGGGCCGGGTCGCTTATAATCAGATGTTTCCCATACACCACGGAAGGACGAGCGAGCGCTTCGCGCTCGCTCGTAATAATAGTGTATTTTCCTTCGCGTGCTCATCACTTTAGTTACATTTTGACAGCTATGCTGCTGATAGTTGTAGCGCTTGTTCTGCCCTCAGCGCTAGAGCGCATAGATAGACACCTTACTTTCAGTGACCCAGCCAAATGTCCTGTCTCTGGTCGTGCACAGCCAACTCAGTGACCCAGCCAAATGGCCTGTCTCTGGTCGCGCACAGCCAACTCAGTGGCCCAGCCAAATGTCCTGTCTCTGGTCGCGCACAGCCAACTCAGTGACCCAGCCAAATGGCCTGTCTCTGGTCGCGCACAGCCAACTCAGTGACCCAGCCAAATGTCCTGTCTCTGGTCGCGCACAGCCAACTCAGTGGCCCAGCCAAATGTCCTGTCTCTGGTCGCGCACAGCCAACTCAGTGGCCCAGCCAAATGTCCTGTCTCTGGTCGCGCACAGCCAACTCAGTGACCCAGCCAAATGTCCTGTCTCTGGTCGCGCACAGCCAACTCAGTGGCCCAGCCAAATGTCCTGTCTCTGGTCGCGCACAGCCAACTCAGTGACCCAACCAAATGTCCTGTCTCTGGTCGCGCACAGCCAACTCAGTGGCCCAGCCAAATGTCCTGTCTCTGGTCGCGCACAGCCAACTCAGTGGCCCAGCCAAATGTCCTGTCTCTGGTCGCGCACAGCCAACTCAGTGACCCAACCAAATGTCCTGTCTCTGGTCGCGCACAGCCAACTGCCATGCAGCTGGTGTCGAGGGAAGCTTGGCGACAGAGGGTTCGATCAGCCGCGACCCGCCTGATGCAACCCAGGCCAACATCATCCTCTCCGGGTCCCACTCAGGCAGAGGAACGGATTTTACAGGAGGAATTTATTAATTAATCCACCCCATCCGACCTCGTAATGCGGGTGGCTGTGAAGTGAGTCAAGCTTGAAGACGAAACTGAAAATGGTACCATGGTTTACCTAATACCTGGATGGGAAACTCCGCTTGCATACCCTGTGACGAATAAAGTGCCGTTAGATGGCAGGACTAACAATGTAGCGCCGGAAGCCTGAGTTTCTTATCCAGGTATTAGGTAATCCATGATGGTACTATTGTTCCAGAGACAAATGTTTCATCGAACGTCTTCAATCTGGACTAGTACCCCAGTTATGTATTAGCTAGTTACTCAGCCGCATGTCGACGGTTGTAGTTCATAGAGCTGTTTTGATTATAGGCTGATTTGTGCCGCCGAAAACGGCAATGAGACACACGGCGATTGCGACGTTTTTCTCAAATACTAAATCACATCCAACCATATGAGCAATGAGCATGCAGCATACTTGTCTACATGCGACTGCGAGCATACATAATCATTATAAACGCGTACATATTCACTCACACAGATGCTTCATATGTAATATGTATGCACGTCAACCATTCTTTCCGAGTTATGGGTATCCCATATGCGGTTTCAAACTTGGTCCGTACATGTTGATTTGTTGATGGTTCCTCTCCATCATGTATACTGCTTCACTGTTTTTGTTTTTGATCCCATGAGTTTCTGGAGCTAAAGATTTTGCTCGTATGGACTTCCCTGAATCGCCCCTCCGGCTTCGCAGCGTCCGACGACCGCGGGCCACATCGGTTACGTATCCCAGGAATCTGACTGTAATGACTGGCCAGAAACGTGCGCGGCCACATCGGTTACGTATCCTCCCAGGAATCTGACTGTAATGACTCGCCAGAAACGTCCGGGGCCACATCGGTTACGTATCCTCCCAGGAATCTGACTGTAATGACTCGCCAGAAACGTCCGGGGCCACATCGGTTACGTATCCTCCCAGGAATCTGACTGTAATGACTCGCCAGAAGCGTCCGGGGCCACATCGGTTACGTATCCTCCCAGGAATCTGACTGTAATGACTCGCCAGAAACGTCCGCGGCCACATCGGTTACGTATCCTCCCAGGAATCTGACTGTAATGACTCGCCAGAAACGTCCGTTGCTTATGAGTAAACAGCTCCTATAACCATTCTCCGGCCGAATGAACACAGCTTTCCTCAAATGCCTCAAACTAAAGCCAGGCTGTTTTGTGGTGAAGAATAGTTTCTAAAAGAGGAAATATGTGATGTCGAATATATTCTGGCTAAGGAATGTCCAAAAGCGTTTAAGAAAAAGGCAGTGAATCCCCAATAAAAAGATAGGAGGATTTTCAAAGTAGAGAGACGATTTACACAGAACAGCCAACATCCTACGGCAAAGGGAGATAGTGTGGCATACCATTCGAGCTGCTTACAAAGGGGCCTTTAAAAGTAAAGGACACGTTGGAGTAGGACGGACAGAAAAGAGACTGTGTGTACCCGATAATGCATTCAAGGACGGATCCAGGGGGGGGGCAACGCCCCCCCCCCAACACTGTTGAAGGGGGGACCAAACTATGTTTTGCCCCCCCCCAGGCATGAAGTCTAATACATGTTATATTTTCGTTTTTAGAACGGTACTGGGCAAATTTGGGCAGATTAGGGCAAATTAGGGCAATTTTGGCCAAATTTGGCCAAATTAGGCGGCACTGCGCGCCGCTGCTTTTCCACTATTCTCGAAAATCCTCAAGCCCCACCAGGGCGAGGGGTAATTTATAAGTGTAATAACTATCACGTTTATTGGTGTCCTTATTTAATTATTTCTATCCAGTACCATTTCGGTATTGGAAAGTCTACAATAGAACAATCGGTTCAAATTCATCCTTTGTCCTGTAGGTCCTTGCCGTCCTTCCGGTTACAACGGTGGAGGCGGAGAGGGTGTTCAGTAAGGTGGAGAAGACTATCCTCTCTCCGAGCGACAAAGACCGAGCTCCGGATGGAGGCACTGGCTGATCAATGGCGACGCCCACCGAGACCTGATGTCATCCGTCAGCGAAATCGTTGACTTCTTTGCGCGATCGGGAAGTCGCCAGCTATATTATTTCAGGCTGCCGCTGCCTGGCTGGCTGCCGCAGGTAAGCAACCCTGAATGCTCGGAGATGTTTTCTGCCATAGACTGTATGGCAGTAATATGAGAAATGCAGCGTTCACCGTAGGTATCGGTTACTTCGTCTGCGTGTGTCGTATCTATGCCCGCCGAGATGCCCAAATGGCCTCGAGGTCCGGGAGCAGGGACATATTTTTGAAGAACCTGGCAACGGAAGTTGATCATCCTATCTGTATGCGATGTATAGATGCGTAGTAAATGCATATTTAATTTGACGCCATGATCGGATCATCTGTATTGTTTTGAATGGCGGCAGTGCGACTGGTTCAGTGGGCGTACCCAGGATTCACTCCAGGGGGAGGGACAATTTTTGCTCAGGAGGGCATAAGGGTACCCCACCAAAAAAAAAAACGCACCGGATTTGGCCACGATATCCTTAGAGGGGCATATTTTCAGCATTTTTTCCACAACAAAAATCGTTAATTTGTTCGACCAAAAAGGGCACGTACGGACCTTCAGGGAGGGGGGGGGGGGGGCAATTGCCCCCGTTTGCCCACCCCCCCCCCCCTTGTGTACGCCTATGGACTGGTTCGATCATGTTTGACGTCCTCGTCTTTAGCTCCTTTGTATCGGAGCGCAACAGATAACAACGACAAACATTTGTGCAGTGAAATGCGTATTTATTTTTCCGAGCGGACTCTCCCCTCGGTTTACTATCCGAGATTTGGAGGTGGAAATTCTGAAAAACTACCGTTTAATTGATGCTCCAAGTTCTGTTTTAAATTCCATGTTAGCTTCTTTCCACTAACGTTTTTTTTTTTCCTTGACCGCAACAAAAAAAAAACGATTCAAATCTAAGATACTTTTTTTTTGGCAAGGGTCGTCGAACCTTGTAGCAACAAGTATTTGGCCCCGGAGACGAACGGATGGATCCGTACTTGCTCTTAAGGGCAAAGCCGACTTGATTCAGCACACATTTTTCATGTTGTTTTCCCTTGCAGTCTGGAATGAAAACATAGGTTTTACCTTTTTCAATATCCCAAAAGGTCGAAGAGCTAAAACAAAAAACAGAAATCATTATAAATCGTGTCGTTGCAAAATAAAGTGGCCCAAATCCGGGGAGAAATTATAAGTTAGGGATACCTAGGTAAGGTCCGCTCAAACTGGTTGCCCCCCCCCCCCCCAACAAAAAAAAACCGGCCTGCTGGATCCGCCCTTGCATGCATTCTTGTGGTTTCCCCCGGCTCTCCCCCGGCTGCGGAGAGCCTGGGCTACGGAGAGCCTGGGCAAGGAAACATGCAGCCAATATTATACAGCTGCGGAGAGCCTGGGCAAGGAAACATGCAGCCAATATTATAGTCAAAACAACAGGCAGGCATTTCGAAGCAGAGTACGAAATGGTCCGGACCAATCCACCGGATTTTTAATCCGGTCCAATCCGGATGGACCGGACCGGATCGGTTCAGAGAATTGATAATGTAACGGATTCCGGATTGGACCGGATTGGAGAATATACATTTTCACGCGTTTTCACATATTAAATGGTTATGTAATTTGTATCCTAAAATATACTTCGCATAGAACATTTAGAACATTGCTAGAACAGCAACAGGACGAAACTGCCAATACCTTGAGCTTGAGGCAAGATGTAGGAAAATCAATGAGCATGAATGAAATGCATGGTTAACTACAAGATTTATAAATAATTCACTGAAAGAAGATTCAAATATCAAAGTAATCAAGCATCAACAATGACATTTTAAACACTAGGAAATTGAAATGAACAAGCAATAAGCAAACAATCAAGATGGTAAAGCCAGATTCTGGCTGACGTTAATGACAAGCCAAGCACGCTGCACAGAAGATATTTAACAATTTTGCCTGAATAACCTTTTTAAATACAGCTCCAGGGATATACAAACTGAAAATCCATCTCACAGTCACTTGTAAGCCCTCAAAGCTCAGTCTCCGAAGATACATTTTATTTAATTCTTGCGAAGTACCACTTTTGCGCAGATGCGACAACTGTTTTGTGTTTTTTTGGGACATGTGTACGTTGTGATCAGGTGAGATCGTGACGTAAGCATTGCCTCTCCATATCATTGGTAAACGCATTCCGTGCACACTCGTCCACATCTGTACACATCCAAAGCATAGGCGTACCCAAGGGGGGGGGGGTGGCAAACGGGGCAATTATCCCCTCCTGAAGGTCCGTACGTGCCCCCTTGACCGTATGTGCCCCTTTGGAAATAGGGCCCGAAGTGCCTTATTTCGAAAACAAATGAATGATTTTGATTTATTTTGTATTTTTAAAAGAACAAATGTTGACAATATACCCCTCTAAAAATATAGCGGGCCAAATCCGGTGAGTTTTGTTTTGGTGGGGGAACCTTATGCCCCCCTGATCAAAAATTGCCCGCTCCTGGAGTGAATCCGGGGTACGTCACTGATTCAAAGAGCATCACATTTGAGTCCAGAAAGTGGAGCAAAATCTGATGTCAATATGTTTTATTTGGTCTATACGAAATATTTCGAAATATTTGTTGACTTAGTTTTATTCCTTGAACTGTGAAACAAGTTTGGCTTGGAATGTTATATTTTTGTTTCATATTTAGCTTCCAAAGCATATACATTTGTTTTGTTTAACGTCACTATTTAGTATTGCATCAGCTGTTCGCAAAGCACCATTTGTGACGCATCAGAGACCTTGCGCAATGGTATGCAGTTAGTATATACGGCCTTGATGCAGTTTGTGCAAACCTTTATCTATGATATTGATATCTTGATATGCAGGCTGATGAATGGTATGTGAGCTATCAGGCGGTAGGCCTCGCCTACTTTGACCCGACATGATGTTTTCAGGCATTATTCAAATATGTTAGGCCCTTGACTTGATGTTATATATTCTGCTTACTTGTTTTTAGTGACTAAAGATGTTTAAAGGGAATAGGTCACCTTGAAAGTTGTCTTGAAATTTGTCTATGCGGGGTATTTCGAGCTGAGCAAAAACGAATATGGCATTTGTTTGGACGATAGATGGATATCCGTCGAAAAATGGGCATGTTTCTCTTTTCTCCTTCATGGCCATAACAAACTTCATGACAATTATTACATTATGGTAATTTTTATTATATTATATAATAATATAATTTATAATATTTATATAATTTAATATTATATTATGGTAACTTGGATATGGAAACTATTCCACACAATAACGACGGACTTTAGGCATATATATGCAGGCTGCTTGTAACGTAAGCAACCGTTGTGAGGACCCGAAACAAGTTTCGGGCGCC
The DNA here is from genome assembly GCA_036785665.1 of Chirona hameri. Classification (NCBI taxonomy): domain Eukaryota; kingdom Metazoa; phylum Arthropoda; class Thecostraca; order Balanomorpha; family Balanidae; genus Chirona; species Chirona hameri. The sequence continues at coordinate 28,678 of JAXIVJ010014901.1, forward strand.
CGAAACAGTCTTATAAAAGGGGTCCACTAGTCCTGTGTCGAGAGTACTTAACGTAGCGAGGTAATTATTTCACCACAACCCGTTTTTCGATCTGCTCTACAAATCTGCTATCTCAGTTAAAAACCCCATGTTAAAGGTGAACTATTCCCTTTAATAGCTCTTAGAATGTTACCGAAAAATGTGTTTTCATTATGAAATTATTTTTATCATAAAACTTCTAAAAAATGCAAATTTCCTTTGCAGGTTTCGGCGTGTATCTGGCAGCTTATATGGGTAAGCGGGTAGTGGTGGGTAGTTGAAGAGGAGTTGCGGGGCGTGGCGGGTAGCCACAGGCCTGAAAAGTGGCATCTCTAGTTCCTGCCATTGCATAATATACCACCATGCACTATTTTGTACTCATAATTTGTTAGTTTTGGTGTCTGTGTCAAAGTTTTGTGTCCTTGATGATTGCTGATAAGACAAATGGAAATGAACCAGCTAATGTCCTTCTTTTTTGCTAGCTCTTTACATTTGTCCGCAAACTTTGAACTATGTTATTGCTATCGGACCGGATTGGACCGGTTCAGCTTTTGATTCATCTGCCGGATTGGATTGGATCAGGATCAGAGGCTTACGGATTCGGATCGGACTGGATCAGAGGCTTACGGATTCGGATCGGACTGGATCAGAGGCTCACGGATTCGGATCGGACTGGCTTACGGATTCGGATGGACTGGATCAGAGGCTTACGGATTCGGATCGGATTGGATCTTTTAAAATGAATCTGTTTCGTACTCTGTTTCGAAGCCTGCGGTAAAATGTATCTCCATTCGGGCAAACTACCAAAGGGAACTGACAATGGGGGGAAGTAATTAATTAAAGGCATTGGAAAGCAGGTATGTAAGACTTGTGTGCAAATATTTGCGATTATGTGCGTTATAATAGGTATGTGGGTTTAAAATGTTAATCAGTACTCGCACGTAAGATCCATTTGGTTCATGATCGAATGGTTCGACGCAAGTGGTACCCAAGGTAGTACCTATTTAATCAACATTAAGGCCGCGAAGGCATATAGCCTCCTTAGCACGTTTAAAGTCGCATCAACTTATCTTATACACTCAAACGTAAATGTAACTCTACTAGGTCGGGTAGGTACTGTATGCTAGGGAAACATTGCTCCATCCAAAATAATTATATTCTTACAGCAAATTCGTATAAACTTGAAGTTTTGCATTTACACGAGATAAATAAATAATTTAGTGTCACCGGATTTGCAAGGCACAGGCAACTATGTATGTATATTAGGTTTAAAAAACAGGACAAGGTTTAAAAAACAGGACACCCCAATCTAGTCAACATTTACGGGAACCTCTTCCGTTCAGCGAATTGAAATGAAGCGCTTAAAACGCTTTCCATAAACTGAAATTAAGTATCATATTACACACATATACCATAAGCCTCTGTATATTTCCACACATGTGAGAATTTAGGTACAATCTTCAGATGTGAAGGAGCTGATATCGGCGGTTAGCAACACACAGTCGACAGCATAGCCAGCCACTGCTGCCCACAGCCACCGTTCCCAGCGGCCGTCCCTCCGTCGCTCGTCTGGCGCCCTGGTGCCGCATGTCAGAACCGCACCCCTGGACCCCTCGCCCTCCCTCCCTCCCTCCCTCTCCCTCCGTCGCTCGTCTGGCGCCCTGGTGCCGCATGTCAGAACCGCACCCCTGGACCCTCGCCCTCCCTCCCTCCCTCCCTCTCCCTCCGTCGCTCGTCTGGCGCCCTGGTGCCGCATGTCAGAACCGCACCCCTGGACCCCTCGCCCTCCCTCCCTCTCCTCCCTCTCCCTCCGTCGCTCGTCTGGCGCCCTGGTGCCGCATGTCAGAACCGCACCCCTGGACCCCTCGCCCTCCCTCCCTCCCTCCCTCTCCCTCCGTCGCTCGTCTGGCGCCCTGGTGCCGCATGTCAGAACCGCACCCCTGGACCCCTCGCCCTCCCTCCCTCCCTCCCTCCCTCTCCCTCCGTCGCTCGTCTGGCGCCCTGGTGCCGCATGTCAGAACCGCCACCCCTGGACCCCTCGCTCCATCCCTCCCCCCCTCCCTCTCCCTCCGTCGCTCGTCTGGCGCCCTGGTGCCGCATGTCAGAACCGCACCCCTGGACCCCTCGCCCTCCCTCCCTCCCTCCCTCCCTCTCCCTCCGTCGCTCGTCTGGCGCCCTGGTGCCGCATGTCAGAACCGCACCCCTGGACCCCTCGCCCTCCCTCCCCCCTCCCTCTCCCTCCGTCGCTCGTCTGGCGCCCTGGTGCCGCATGTCAGAACCGCACCCCTGGACCCCTCGCCCTCCCTCCCCCCCTCCCTCCCTCTCACACGGCGCCTGTCGCTTCCTGATGTGGCTGCCGCAGCGGTAGTCTGCCAGCTGCGTCCTCAGAGCATCACTGACGGCTTCGCGCACCAGTTGCCGCAGCTGCTGTTCCTCCTGGGCGCTCCTCTGGCCGAGCGCGAGGCCGACGGTGAGCGCCAGCAGCACAGCGGCGCGCACCAGCGCCATGGCAGCGGTGACTCGGCGGCGGCGGCCGCGGTCCCGCTCACTCCGTCACCGCTGTGCACCGTGTCGCCGCGTCCGGCCCGACTGAGAGCGACCCTCTGCCACGGCCGCGCTGTGCCTCACTCTCACCGATGGCAGGCCTGATAGGACGGTGGCGCGTGCAGGCTCGGCCCCGCCGCCGCCGCCGCCGCCGCCGCCGCTGCCGCAGGAGCCGCAGGGGCCGGATTCCCCCTTCCCAGCGGGCCGCGTGCGTCCGGCGCGCCTCACAGCCACACGGCGGCCATGACATGTCTTCATTTGACGACCGGACCGAGTCCCGCTCATCCTCCCGGCCTTAAGCTCCTGACAGGATTTCATGCGGTAATTTATCATTTCTGAACGATCCATCACATGTGAACTGGATGATGAAATTTTATACAGTGATGCTAATCGCGGCGAACATCGACTGAATCATAATTCACCACGAGGTGCTGTTCTTCTTTAAAATGTGCGCTCATCTTTTGCAGTAAACAGGGGCGGCGTCACGGATTTTTGTCAGAGGGGGGGGGGGGGGGCAAGTCGAAATTTAGGGGGCCTCCATTTGAGAGGGGGCCTCAATTTAAGAAGGGGCCTTTGAACTCCATAGGGCTCCTCTCACCTTCCCTCTGACTTCCAGAGGGCCGCTTCTGGCCTTCAGTGACCTTTCTGACCTCCAAAGGATCCCCGCTGGCCTACAGGGGCCACCTCTGACCTACATAGGTCCCCCTCTGACCTCCCCCTATGGCTTCCAGATGGCCTCATCTGGCCTTCAAAGGCCCCCTCTGACCTCCATAAGACCCCCATCTGGCTTCCAGGGGCCCCTGTGACCTCCGCAATGGGGCCTGCGAGATGGGGCCTTTTTGAAGCAGGGAGAAGCCTCCTTAAATGACAGGGGGCAAAAAGATATGTTTGCACCCTGCCCGACGAAAGGGGGGGGGGGGGTAACTTCCCCTCATGCCCCCCGGTGGCGCCGCACCTGGGAGTAAATAATGGTGCAGAGTTGTGCCTTAAGCGATTCCCATCTGAACATTTTGTTCTAATGGGTTTCCGACGGCAGAGCCCTTCTCTTGTCAATGGCCACAGTGTGTTGCGTAAACACCCGCCTCGCGGCCCGATCGCGCAATTCCAGTTCGCCAACAGAATGCTGTGTGAAAGGCTTACATATGTGTCAGAGCATGGCATCAAGGTCTCTTCGGACTCTCACACCTCACTGCATCTATCCTCATCTGGTCAAAATCTGGACTAAGCGCTTTATGAAAATGAAATAAAGATATGTTTACAGAATAAAGTTTATGTTCAAGTTTAACTAACTTAACAACAAAGTCTTCATCCGCATTATCTACCTATGACCATTTCACCTTATGCCCTACTCTCTAATTTTCACAAATCCAACAAGCTGCAATTACAATTGTTTGGTACATTTTCGTCAACAATTTTGACTCTCTGTAAGTTTTCATTTTTTGTTCTTCCTCCCATAAACATTCTTGCACATAGCTAACGGTGAATAACGACATGTGACCTCGTAGATATGCATCATTGTGGATGTGAGTCGATCATAGCAGTTTTACTGATGACCTTTAAGAGCTGCTCGGACGTCATGTTTGGCTCGCGGCCAACTGACGCAATGCGGGCTAGCCTATCTGGCAGGCAGTCTGTGCTGTGCAGCTGGCCGTGCGGCGTGGGTGGCGACTATACGCACCGCGCAGATATGCCCGACTGTAGCCTCGGGATGTAGAGCTAGACTGCATGGCGGCATATCATACTGCTCTATCGTAAGGATAGACGGTAGCGGCATGTGCAATGTGCATGTCATCACACACCTTGTTTAGGAGTAACCTGTACAGTGGCGGGTCTAGGTTTCGAGTTTGGGGGGGGGGGGCAAAAATTTCGTTCCGCGTTTCCTCGGGGAAAA
>JAXIVJ010014902.1:0-33129 GCA_036785665.1 Chirona hameri
GATTCCATGCAAATTGAACCAATGAAGTGGATAAACATTGGATGACATGCATAGTTAAGCGCATTGGTGAAACATGCACAGCATATCATTTGTACATTGCCGTAGTTTTTCGGCCAAAGTTTGTTCGCCGACGCTTAAGTGCTTATTTCATCTAAACTAACTGTACACATGCAATTTACGATATATTTACAAAACAGGTTATGATCCCATAACCGGAAGTGATACAGGCATCAAAGTAACAGCAATGTCAGGTATTTGGCAGGTACTTCTGGCGTCTTCGACACATCATCTTCATGACAGCATACTGCATACGGGATGGGATTTCGGGATGACCGGCAGACGAATCGCCCGGTCTGTGTACTCGGGCGATCCAGACATCCACGGCTTTGTCCAGGAGTCTGAGAATAGGCAGAAATGAATCATCAAAATCACGGTATCAAACTTATTAGCCATTGAATTCATAAGACAACTTATAAGCGTCAACTTGTATTCAAGACATCGGAACAAAATACAAAATGCTGCTAAACGCACCGTAAATATGTACACGATTTTGTCCACTGTCCACTGACTAGGAATGAGGGACTAGGGTCTAGGGACGATGGCGCAGTGGGAGGGTCCAGGACAGGGCTCAAGGACAGGGGTCCAGTGGCACGGAATGAGGGATGAGGGGGGGGTCAGTAACCAGGAATGAGGGATGAGGGTCAAAAGATGAAGGTCCAGAGGAAGGGCTCAGGGACGAGAGACGAGGGTCGAGGTACGAGGAACCAGCGACGGGGTCCAAGGTAGAGGGTCCAGCGACAAGGGATCAGGGACGAGAGTCGGGATCAGGACTGAGGGGCGAAGATCCAGTGACCATGAATGAGGGACGAAGGTCCAGTGACCAGGAATGAGAGACAAAGGTCCAGTGACCAGGAATGAGGGACTAGGGTCTAGGGACGAGTCCAGGGGGAGGGTCCAGGGACAAGGGCTAGGACGAAGGTCCAGGGACAAGGGTCCAGTGGCCAGGAAAGAGGGACGAAGGTCCAGGGAGGAGGAACTGTGGACGAGGGTCAAAGGACAAGGGATCGGGGACAAGGGTTCAGTGACCAGGAATGAGGGACGAATTTACAGTGACCAGGAATGAGGGACGAGGGTCCAAGGACGAGGATACAGGGACAAGGGCTCAGGGACGAGGATTCAGGGACGAGGGTCCAGGGAGAAGGGCTTAATGACGAGGAGACGAGGATCCAGGGACGAGGGCCCAGTGACGGTGGTCCAGGGACAAGCGCTCAAGGACGAGTATCCAGGGACGAGAGTCCAGGGAGAAGGGTACAGTGACCAGGAATGAGGGATTAGGGTCCAGGGACAATAATTCATTGACCAGGAATGAGGGACGAGGGTCTGTGGACGAGGGCTCAGGGAAGAGGGTCCAGGGGTGTGGGTCAAGGGATGATGGTCCATGGAAAAGGGATAAAGGACGAGAATCCAGCGACGATGGACCAGGGACGGGGTCCAGTGACCAGGAATGAGGGACGAGGGTCCATGGATGAGGGTTCGTAGATGAGGGCTCAGGGACGAGGGTACAGGGTCCAGATACAAGGGCTCAGGGATAAGGCTCCAAGGGTTCAGGGATAAGGATCCAAGGGCAACGGTCCAGTGAACAGGAATGTGCGACGAGTCTAGGGACGAAGGTCCAGGCTCAGGGATAAGGATACAGGAACGAGGATACAGGGACGTGGTCCAGTGACAAGGGCTCAGGGACGAGGGCCAAGGGAGAAGGGCTCAAGAATGAGGATCCAGGGACGAGGGTCCAGTGACGGGGGTCAAGGGAAGAGGGACAATGGCTCAGATGAGGATCCAGGGACGAGAGTCCAGCGAAAAGGGCTCAGGGACGAGGATTCAGGGACAAGGGTCAAGGGAGAAGGGCTCAAGGATGAGGATCCAGGGACGAAGGTTCAGTGACCAGGAATGTGGGACGAGAGTCTAGGGACCAGGGTCAAGGGATGAGGGTCCAGGGACAAGGGCTCAGGGATAAGGATCCAAGGACAATGATTCAGTGACCAGGAATGTGGGACGAGAGTCTATGGACGAGGGCCCAGGGGTGAGGGTAAGGGATGAGGGTCTAGGTCAGGGGCTCAGTAATAGGGATCCAGGTACGAGGATCCAGGGACGGGGGTCCAGCGACAAGGGCTCAGGGACGAGGGTCAAGGGAGAAGGGCTCAAGGATGAGGATCCAGGGACGAGGGTCCAGTGACGGAGGTCGAGGGAAGAGGGCCCAGGGACAAGAGATCAGGGACGATGATCCAGGGACGAGAGTCCAGAGAGAAGGGTCCAGTGACCAGGAATGAGGGACGAGAGTCTAGGGACGAGGGTCCAAGGGAGAGGGTCAAGGGATGGGGTCCAGTAACAAGGGCTCAGGGACGTGGGTCCAGTGACAAGGGCTCAGGGACGAGGATCCAGTGACCAGGAATGTGGGACGAGAGTCTAGGCAAAATAAATGACGACCAATAATCTACGAAAGCCATGCAATCCACCCACCTTCAGTCCTCCAGATTTTGCATCCAGCTCTACTCTCTTCTTTCCCCCTTCCCCACCAACGCACTCCCGTCACGACCACCGCCGACGCGGAACTGGGGGTCTGGGCCGGCTGGGGCCAGGCGCCAGCCGCGAACCTTTGATGCCCCCGACGCCAGCCGAGCCTTTGCGAACAAATTGCGCGCGGTTAAAATAGTGGCTATTGCGCATGGGTTGTTGTGACGTCACGTCTCGCTGAAGCGGCCCGATTCGGATCTGCCCTAGGATTGGGCGTGATTTACGCTAGGTGGCACGCGGGTGTAAATTGACTCAGACCTACCTCAGGATTAGACGTGATATACGCAAGCAGGGCAGCCGGGTGTAAGTCGACTCAGAGCTGACGTGATTTTATCGGCAACAAGGGGTGGAGTAAATCTACTCCGATCTGACGTGATTTTATCGGCAACAAGGGGTGGAGTAAATATACTCGGATTTGACGTGATTTACACAATATAACTGCCCTGAGTAATTTTACCTTTAACTTGATATACACGCTCCCTAGAAGTTAATATGATCGCTTCCAAATGCTACTACATGTACTGCAAATACACTACTTTGACTACTACTTCGTATATTTGCTGGCGTTTAATTCAATAAATAAAGATGTAATCTATGGAAATAGAAGTTATTGATAGGAAACAATACCTTTAATTTATAATAGACAAAACAATTACGATACAAATTATATCTTGTCTAATTCATTTGGGCGTTACATTCCTTACTGTTCTACCCGTTGTTCTATTACCCTGGCACCAATCATGGCCAATCATCAGCTGACCCGATTTGTGTATGATACGCAACCGCGCACCAGTGCCACCAGGGGGCGTCGTCCCGGCATTTCCTATGTGTGGATCGCCCGGCGGTATAACATTAGGTGTGACGTCACTGGGGAAGCACTCCGAACTTTCAATTATAGCAATCCATTAGCAATCCACAAATCATCCATAGATAACCTTCTCATTTGGACATGTGCTATGCCATCAAGCATGCTTTTTCTTTTCTGTCTATTCCTATTTTAAGAGTTTAAGGCTAGAATAAACCCGATATGCGGGCAGGCTGCCGGGCCTGGTGCGGTGCTGCCAGATGTTGGCCGGGCTTTGTGCGGTGCCAACCAAATTTTGTGCGGGGGCGGTGGTGGTGCCGGTCCCTACATTTGGTGATTTTTTTTGGGCATTACTAGTTCCGAGCGAACTTGCCCCCCCCCCCCCCCGGTGGCAACGCCCCTGGTAAGACAAGACTCAAAACATGAATTGTGCTCCAAAAGCATGTGCCCCCCCCCCCCTTGGCTGATTTATAAATACGCCACTGGTGAACATGTATATATTTACAGGACATATACTTTTTCGGGCAACAAATTTTGGTGCAGTAGCACCTGTGAGGCAGCATGGCTGAGTTGAAAACGAGCACACGAGGAAATTCGGGCGCCAAAGTGGTCCGCTTTGCCCGAAATTCAAACTGGAAAGAGGAAAGGTAGATTTATCTATAAGCAATACCTGCTTTGATCATGATCATCACACAGTGGCGTACTGTAGTCAAAAGGTTTTTGGGGTTCCGACATTCACCTTTCATGAACACGGTGGATAACGGCGTAAAAAGTGGACGCCGATCTCAATAGCACGGCGAACTCAGCCCAGTTCCACAACCGGGGTCTCTAAATCCGAACACGCAGATGAAGCCATTTGTTGGCGTGTCACGAGAGCTTAGCACGGAAAATTAAAGGCATGCTTTGAAATAACCCTATTTCTTTGTATCCCAATTTCATTTTATCCCAATTTCATTTTATCCCAGTTTCATTTTATCCCAATTTAATTTTATCCCAATTTAATTTTATCCCAATTTAATTTTATCCCAATTTAATTTTATCCCAATTTAATTTTATCCCAATTTAATTTTATCCCAATTTAATTTTATCCCAATTTCATTTTATCCCAATTTAATTTTATCCCAATTTAATTTTATCCCAATTTCGTTTTATCCCAATTTCATTTTATCCCAATTTCATTTTATCCCAATTTAATTTTATCTCAATTTCATTTTATCCCAATTTCATTTTATCCCACTTCCATTCTATCCCAATTTCATTTTATCCCAATTTCATTTGATCCCAATTTCATTTTATCTATCATGTTATCCCCTTTATAACTGATATCAATAACACAGTTGCAATGTTTCAACTTCCATGATAGTCGGCTATGTTTTAGATTCGACCATGCATCGCGGTCACCTTCCGGAGGCCTTCACTGCCAAGTTTCCGGTCACCTTCCGGAGGCATTCACTGCCAAATTTCCGGTCACCTTCCGGAAGCATTCACTGCGAAGTTTCCAGTCACCTTCCGGAGTCATTCACTGCCAAATTTCCGGTCACTTTCCGGAGGCATTCACTGCCAAGTTTCCGGTCACCTTCCGGAGGCATTCACTGCGAAGTTTCCGGTCACCTTCCGGAGGCATTCACTGTCAAGTTTCCGGTCACCTTCCGGAGTCATTCACTGCCAAGTTTCCGGTCACCTTCCGGAGGCATTCACTGCCAAGTTTCCGGTAATTGACGGTCGAGTGCAGGGCTGAAATATCCTGTCGTTTTGTCGTCCTCACCGGCAGCCAAGGACATGGAATTTCGACGACCACATTCGGTGTCCTGCCGAAGTTACCGAGTCAAAAATAATGAAATGTTTACCCTAGTCCAATCCATCTATCCTAACCCAGCTGTATCTGTATGTACTAGGCATATGTTTTTGTTTCGATCTCTGCTTCTCGCATGCCTTCATTCTAAAACACGCCTTCATGTTAGCAGCTGCGCGGGTCTACATTCCAAATCACTCACGCAGCAACAAACTATACTGTAGAAATACTATACACTAAATGCTATATCCTGTATCGGCGAGACAACCACGGCTGTCGTCCGGACGGTCCGGACGACCACTCCTGGCGACCCTTTTACAAGGGACCAATGACATACCGCGCATACCCTTGGTTGTCCCGGTTGTCCTAATGCCTGCTAAATCTGGTATATTTAGTATTATTTTTCTGGCATAGTTACTGGTATCAGCAAACGCGTCCCTTCCGGTCTTACCCTTGCATTGTCAAACTTTTCGATCAATGTATCGACATCCCGTTTTCTGCTTTCGGGTACTGCTCAATATTGAAGTCAGAAAAGTCCGGTAGTATTGATAGTGCACTAGGGTGTATAATGTCACCAATTACGCACATTTTGCACTATGAATTTGAATATCGCAGGACGGCAACCACCAACCCCGGTCTTAATTTCGACGACAACCACAAAACCATTTGTTTAGCCCTGGGTCGAGTGGCAGCCGCGGAGTAGCCGACAGATCTCTACACGCTACTGCTGGCCAGGTGGTAAACCTCAGGGTCGGCAAACATACACGAGTCAACAGTCCATCAGTCGAACAGTCGAGCAGTTGATAAATAGGCGGGAAGGGAGCGGAAGGAGGACAGAAACAGGTTTGTAATAGTGTATTGTAGATGCATTTTTCAGTTTTTTTTAAATGATTGACGGTGAAATTTGAAGATGGTAATCACTTTCCCAAATTTTTCCAAATTTGAGCGACTTGACCGGAGGTTAGCTTCGCAACCGTCCGGTCAGTTTTCAGTTTTCAGAGCCTTATTTCTTCGCAACTGCATGGTCGCTATAATTCAAAATCGTAGAAAGAAGAGAAACATGTTTACATGTTTTTCTGAGTTCGAAGATTTCCACCGGGCCGTCGCTCGGAAAGTGGGAGGAGCTTGTTTGTGTGTGTGTGTGTGTGTGTGTGTGTGTGTGTGTGTGTGTGTGTGTGTGTGTGTGTGTGTGTGTGTGTGTGTGTGTGTGTGTGTGTGTGTGTCTGTCCAACGGAGCATATTGGCACGTGGAGCCCAAACGGCTAGGCCGATTTCGACGCGGGTGGCACCGTTCGATGTGGCAAGACTGCGGACAGATGATGGTATCATTTTCCGGTCAATCGATGGCACTTGCCACGTTCCAAGTGCCACAAAGTTGGCGCAAACATGTATTTTTTTATTTTCGCCTCCTCAGGTCACACGGTTGGTGACACAGACTTGCTATTCGCAGGTCACGTGCGTGATACAGCGACCCAAAATCCATTAATGGCTGCCGATACTGAGGGGGGCAAAATAAACCCTCCAGGGAGTAAAACCAAGTTACCATTTTGAAGGAGCGGGCCTCCGCCGTCAGCTGGTGCCGGCCGGCCGTGGATACTGTGCCGCATAGCAGGATACTGCCCCGCACAGCACTGAGAGCCGGCCGGCACGCCGCCCAGTGGCGGCATGTGGTGACGTCACAGTCTGAGGTCACCGCAACGGCCAGTCAGCGGTGGCCTGGCCGGCTGGGGCCAAACTACGGAATTATCGTACGATTTTGACCCCAAGGCAATGCTCCGATCGCATTGCCGGCCTCTAGTTCAAAATCGTAGAAAGAAGAGAAACATGTTTACATGTTTTTCTGAGTTCGAAGATTTCCACCGGGCCGCCGCTCGGAAAGTGGGAGGAGCTTGTGTGTGTGTGTGTGTGTGTGTGTGTGTGTGTGTGTGTGTGTGTGTGTGTGTGTGTGTGTGTGTGTGTGTGTGTGTGTGTGTCCAACGGAGCATATTGGCACGTGGAGCCCAAACGGCTGGGCCGATTTCGACACGGGTGGCACCGTTCGATGCGGCAAAACGGCCCACAGATGATGGTACCATTTTCAGGTCAATCGATGGCACGTGCCACGTGCCAAGTGTTAAAAAATGGCGCAAACATTTTTTTTTTCTCGCCTCATCAGGCAACACGGTTGGTGACACAGACTTGATACTCGCAGGTCACGTGCGCAATACAGAGGCCCACAATCCTTTAATTGCTGCCGATCCTGAGGGGGGGGGCAAACTAAACCCTCCAGGGGATAAAACCAAATTACCATTTTGAAGGAGCGGGCCTCCGCCGTCAGCAGGTGCCGGTCGGCCGTGGATACTGTGCCGCATAGCAGGATACTGCGCCGCACAGCACTGAGAGCCGGCCGGCACGCCGCCCAGTGGCGGCTTGTGGTTACGTCACAGTCTGAGGTCACCGCAACGGCCAGTCAGCGGTGGCCTGGCCGGCTGGGGCCAAACTACGGATTTATCGTATAATTTTGACCCCAAAGCAATGCCTCGATCGCATTGCCGGCCTCTAGTTCAAAATCGTAGAACGATGAGAAACATGTGTACATGTTTTTCATAGTTCGAATATTTCCACCGGGCCGTCGTTTGGAAAGTGGGAGGAGCTTGTTTGTGTGTGTGTGTGTGTGTGTGTGTGTGTGTGTGTGTGTGTGTGTGTGTGTGTGTGTGTGTGTGTGTGTGTGTGTGTGTGTGTGTGTGTGTGTGTGTGTGTGTGTGTGTGTGTGTGTGTGTGTGTGTGTGTGTGTGTGTGTGTGTGTGTGTGTGTGTGTGTGTGTGTGTGTGTGTGTGTGTGTGTGTGTGTGTGTGTGTGTGTGTGTGTGTGTGTGTGTGTGTGTGTGTGTGTGTGTGTGTGTGTGTGTGTGTGTGTGTGTGTGTGTGTGTGTGTGTGTGTGTGTGTGTGTGTGTGTGTGTGTGTGTGTGTGTGTGTGTGTGTGTGTGTGTGTGTGTGTGTGTGTGTGTGTGTGTGTGTGTGTGTGTGTGTGTGTGTGTGTGTGTGTGTGTATGTGTGTGTGTGTGTGTGTGTGTGTGTGTGTGTGTGTGTGTGTGTGTGTGTGTGTGTGTGTGTGTGTGTGTGTGTGTGTGTGTGTGTGTGTGTGTGTGTGTGTGTGTGTGTGTGTGTGTGTGTGTGTGTGTGTGTGTGTGTGTGTGTGTGTAGGTTCGTGTGTGTGTGGGGGGTATGGGGTGTGTGGGTGTGTGGGTGTGTGGGTGTGTGGGTATTTGGGTGTGTGGGTGTGTGGGTGTGTGGGTGTGTGGATGTGTGGGTGTGTGGGTGTGTGGGTGTGTGGGTGTGGGGTGTGTGGGTGTGTGGGTGTGTGGGTGTGTGGGTTTGTGGGTGTGTGGGTGTGTGGGTGTGTGGGTGTGTGGGTGTGTGGGTGTGTGGGTGTGTGGGTGTGTGGGTGTGTGGGTGTGTGGGTGTGTGGGTGTGTGGGTGTGTAGGTGTGTGGGTATGTGTGGGTGGGTGTGGGTGTGTGGGTGTGTTTGGGTGTAGGGGTGTGGGGGTGTGGGGGTTTAGGGGTGGGTGTAGGTGTGGGTAGGGGTGTGTGTGGGAGTGTGGGGGTGGGTGTGGGTGCGATGTGTTGGTGAGCTGAAGCGAGGATGGTGTTAAAAAAGTGTTAATGTCAGGCTGGGAGTTGAGGGGGTGACTATCGTCAATATGATTTTGGAAGGAGGACCAGCCCGCTTTGCGTAAGTTCCACCTGGGGAGAGAGTTGAAATTAGTCTGTCCTGTAATTCTATGTGTATTGGGTAATGATGACTAAAAAGAGGGTCTGTTTGTACGTTAAATGTAAAGAGTGGCGCGTTGCGTGGTGTTGAGAAGGCGATGTCTATGGCGCTGTATGTCACCTCGCCTCCTGAGTGGTGTATGTGTGTTGGTGTTGAGAAGGCGATGTCTATGGCGCTGTATGTCACCTCGCCTCCTGAGTGGTGTATGTGTGTTGGTGTTGAGAAGGCGATGTCTATGGCGCTGTATGTCACCTCGCCTCCTGAGTGGTGTATGTGTGTTGGTGTTGAGAAGGCGATGTCTATGGCGCTGTATGTCACCTCGCCTCCTGAGTGGTGTATGTGTGTTGGTGTTGAGAAGGCGATGTCTATGGCGCTGTATGTCACCTCGCCTCCTGAGTGGTGTATGTGTGTTGGTGTTGAGAAGGCGATGTCTATGGCGCTGTATGTCACCTCGCCTCCTGAGTGGTGTATGTGTGTTGGTGTTGAGAAGGCGATGTCTATGGCGCTGTATGTCACCTCGCCTCCTGAGTGGTGTGTGTGTGTTGGTGTTGAGAAGGCGATGTCTATGGCGCTGTATGTCACCTCGCCTCCTGAGTGGTGTATGTGTGTTGGTGTTGAGAAGGCGATGTCTATGGCGCTGTATGTCACCTCGCCTCCTGAGTGGTGTATGTGTGTTGGTGTTGAGAAGGCGATGTCTATGGCGTTGTATGTCACCTCGCCTCCTGAGTGGTGCATGTGTGTTGGTGTTGAGAAGGCGATGTCTATGGCGCTGTATGTCACCTCGCCTCCTGAGTGGTGTATGTGTGTTGGTGTTGAGAAGGCGATGTCTATGGCGCTGTATGTCACCTCGCCTCCTGAGTGGTGTATGTGTGTTGGTGCTGAGAAGGCGATGTCTATGGCGCTGTATGTCACCTCGCCTCCTGAGTGGTGTATGTGTGTTGGTGTTGAGAAGGCGATGTCTATGGCGCTGTATGTCACCTCGCCTCCTGAGTGGTGTATGTGTGTTGGTGTTGAGAAGGCGATGTCTATGGCGCTGTATGTCACCTCGCCTCCTGAGTGGTGTATGTGTGTTGGTGTTGAGAAGGCGATGTCTATGGCGCTGTATGTCACCTCGCCTCCTGAGTGGTGTATGTGTGTTGGTGTTGAGAAGGCGATGTCTATGGCGCTGTATGTCACCTCGCCTCCTGAGTGGTGTATGTGTGTTGGTGTTGAGAAGGCGATGTCTATGGCGCTGTATGTCACCTCGCCTCCTGAGTGGTGTATGTGTGTTGGTGTTGAGAAGGCGATGTCTATGGCGCTGTATGTCACCTCGCCTCCTGAGTGGTGTATGTGTGTTGGTGCTGAGAAGGCGATGTCTATGGCGCTGTATGTCACCTCGCCTCCTGAGTGGTGTATGTGTGTTGGTGTTGAGAAGGCGATGTCTATGGCGCTGTATGTCACCTCGCCTCCTGAGTGGTGTATGTGTGTTGGTGTTGAGAAGGCGATGTCTATGGCGCTGTATGTCACCTCGCCTCCTGAGTGGTGTATGTGTGTTGGTGCTGAGAAGGCGATGTCTATGGCGCTGTATGTCACCTCGCCTCCTGAGTGGTGTATGTGTGTTGGTGCTGAGAAGGCGATGTCTATGGCGCTGTATGTCACCTCGCCTCCTGAGTGGTGTATGTGTGTTGGTGCTGAGAAGGCGATGTCTATGGCGCTGTATGTCACCTCGCCTCCTGAGTGGTGTATGTGTGTTGGTGCTGAGAAGGCGATGTCTATGGCGCTGTATGTCACCTCGCCTCCTGAGTGGTGTATGTGTGTTGGTGCTGAGAAGGCGATGTCTATGGCGCTGTATGTCACCTCGCCTCCTGAGTGGTGTATGTGTGTTGGTGCTGAGAAGGCGATGTCTATGGCGCTGTATGTCACCTCGCCTCCTGAGTGGTGTATGTGTGTTGGTGCTGAGAAGGCGATGTCTATGGCGCTGTATGTCACCTCGCCTCCTGAGTGGTGTATGTGTGTTGGTGTTGAGAAGGCGATGTCTATGGCGCTGTATGTCACCTCGCCTCCTGAGTGGTGTATGTGTGTTGGTGCTGAGAAGGCGATGTCTATGGCGCTGTATGTCACCTCGCCTCCTGAGTGGTGTATGTGTGTTGGTGTTGAGAAGGCGATGTCTATGGCGCTGTATGTCACCTCGCCTCCTGAGTGGTGTATGTGTGTTGGTGTTGAGAAGGCGATGTCTATGGCGCTGTATGTCACCTCGCCTCCTGAGTGGTGTATGTGTGTTGGTGTTGAGAAGGCGATGTCTATGGCGCTGTATGTCACCTCGCCTCCTGAGTGGTGTATGTGTGTTGGTGTTGAGAAGGCGATGTCTATGGCGCTGTATGTCACCTCGCCTCCTGAGTGGTGTATGTGTGTTGGTGTTGAGAAGGCGATGTCTATGGCGCTGTATGTCACCTCGCCTCCTGAGTGGTGTATGTGTGTTGGTGCTGAGAAGGCGATGTCTATGGCGCTGTATGTCACCTCGCCTCCTGAGTGGTGTATGTGTGTTGGTGCTGAGAAGGCGATGTCTATGGCGCTGTATGTCACCTCGCCTCCTGAGTGGTGTATGTGTGTTGGTGTTGAGAAGGCGATGTCTATGGCGCTGTATGTCACCTCGCCTCCTGAGTGGTGTATGTGTGTTGGTGCTGAGAAGGCGATGTCTATGGCGCTGTATGTCACCTCGCCTCCTGAGTGGTGTATGTGTGTTGGTGCTGAGAAGGCGATGTCTATGGCGCTGTATGTCACCTCGCCTCCTGAGTGGTGTATGTGTGTTGGTGTTGAGAAGGCGATGTCTATGGCGCTGTATGTCACCTCGCCTCCTGAGTGGTGTATGTGTGTTGGTGTTGAGAAGGCGATGTCTATGGCGCTGTATGTCACCTCGCCTCCTGAGTGGTGTATGTGTGTTGGTGTTGAGAAGGCGATGTCTATGGCGCTGTATGTCACCTCGCCTCCTGATGTGTTGGTGCTGAGAAGGCGATGTCTATGGCGCTGTATGTCACCTCGCCTCCTGAGTGGTGTATGTGTGTTGGTGTTGAGAAGGCGATGTCTATGGCGCTGTATGTCACCTCGCCTCCTGAGTGGTGTATGTGTGTTGGTGTTGAGAAGGCGATGTCTATGGCGCTGTATGTCACCTCGCCTCCTGAGTGGTGTATGTGTGTTGGTGTTGAGAAGGCGATGTCTATGGCGCTGTATGTCACCTCGCCTCCTGAGTGGTGTATGTGTGTTGGTGCTGAGAAGGCGATGTCTATGGCGCTGTATGTCACCTCGCCTCCTGAGTGGTGTATGTGTGTTGGTGCTGAGAAGGCGATGTCTATGGCGCTGTATGTCACCTCGCCTCCTGAGTGGTGTATGTGTGTTGGTGTTGAGAAGGCGATGTCTATGGCGCTGTATGTCACCTCGCCTCCTGAGTGGTGTATGTGTGTTGGTGTTGAGAAGGCGATGTCTATGGCGCTGTATGTCACCTCGCCTCCTGAGTGGTGTATGTGTGTTGGTGTTGAGAAGGCGATGTCTATGGCGCTGTATGTCACCTCGCCTCCTGAGTGGTGTATGTGTGTTGGTGCTGAGAAGGCGATGTCTATGGCGCTGTATGTCACCTCGCCTCCTGAGTGGTGTATGTGTGTTGGTGCTGAGAAGGCGATGTCTATGGCGCTGTATGTCACCTCGCCTCCTGAGTGGTGTATGTGTGTTGGTGCTGAGAAGGCGATGTCTATGGCGCTGTATGTCACCTCGCCTCCTGAGTGGTGTATGTGTGTTGGTGTTGAGAAGGCGATGTCTATGGCGCTGTATGTCACCTCGCCTCCTGAGTGGTGTATGTGTGTTGGTGCTGAGAAGGCGATGTCTATGGCGCTGTATGTCACCTCGCCTCCTGAGTGGTGTATGTGTGTTGGTGCTGAGAAGGCGATGTCTATGGCGCTGTATGTCACCTCGCCTCCTGAGTGGTGTATGTGTGTTGGTGTTGAGAAGGCGATGTCTATGGCGCTGTATGTCACCTCGCCTCCTGAGTGGTGTATGTGTGTTGGTGCTGAGAAGGCGATGTCTATGGCGCTGTATGTCACCTCGCCTCCTGAGTGGTGTATGTGTGTTGGTGTTGAGAAGGCGATGTCTATGGCGCTGTATGTCACCTCGCCTCCTGAGTGGTGTATGTGTGTTGGTGCTTGGTTGTTAACCCGCGCGGCGCTGGATCTCCATCCGAACGCCCGGCGCTGGGGGGTAAATTTTACCCCCCCTCGTATCTTCCGAACCAATATCCGCAGCGAGACGCGCAAGGCGGCGATCGAAAGCTCTCAGTGAGAAGAATCTAACGCGTACCCGAAATTCTTAAAATAGGGTCACATGTCAGGTCACGGTCATGTCAAGTGTCAAAATTTAAGTATTTGGGTTTTTGGGCTATACTTTCCATCCAAAGCCTTATATTGCAACTATTATCTCACAAAGTGCTCCCAACTGTATAATGCATCTCCTGCATAAATAAAAGTGGAATTGTAAGCAAAGGTCAAGGTCAAGATCAGGTCACAAAAGGTCACAGGTCTACGAAAGCCATGCGACACATGTTGTATGGGTTATTTTACACGTATAATTCGATAGAAGCAGCCATTTTTACAGCCTGACCCCATATAATGGTCCTCAGGTCAAGGTCAAGTCATAATAAGGACAATATTTTAAATTAATTAATCTAAATAAACATTGCATGTTTCTAGACTAGTTTTATCTTAGAAATACAGTGGTGGCATGCATTTGTCTGTATCTGGTCAGTAAAAGCCAAAAAAACGCAAATAAAAAAATTGACGTCATGAGTTACTTATACTTCGAGAGCTATAAGTCAGTCAAAAATAAAGATATTGCTTTGAAATTTGGTTTCAGCATCGTTCATACTCGGTTCTCTATTATTTCTTCCGTTTTTTTAATCTTTTTTTAAAACTTTTGTGGAAATTCTTCCAATTTTTTCTTTCTTCATTTTTGGGAATCAAAAACCCAAAATGTTGAAAATCCGAGATAGACATTTTAAAGACAATGTTATTCTCTGTCTTTTGACGCCTTTTATTTGCGAGTTGCAATAACATGCTATGCTCTACGATTTTTCAAACATTTAACGTTTTTTCACCAAAAATGACATGACGTCACTAAAACGTCATTATCTCCCAAAAATTTCACGAATTTCAACAAAATTTGGCAGAAGACGTAGAATTGATGCACCATAAGGTACTAAAGTTTCACTGTGATATCTTTCATAGTTTTCAAGTTATTGAGAAAATCAGGGAGGGAGGGTAAAATTTACCCCCCCCCTCACCCCCCAGCGCCGCGCGGGTAAAGGAATACCAAATTATGCTGGTCCAATAGGTCCAGCATAATTTGGCCTCGCCTTGAGTTAGACGCGCAGCCCCACGCTTGATGATGGCAGTTAAAATCACCCATTATCAAGCATGGGGTGTTAATGTTTCCGTTGCCCCCCCCCCCCCCCCCCTCTGGATCCGCCTTTGCGATCGCTTTGCTGCGACTCAGGAAAAAGCACTTGACGAGGCGCTCCGCAGGGTCGGGGTTCAGCCCCTATACAGGCATAGCGATCGCCACAAAAATCGCAATCGCGATTCCAATCGTGATCGCGATCACGAAGCGCTAAGCACCGAATTTGATGACGTCATCAAAGCTATCATGGTTCCGGACTGGCTCGAACTTGAACCGTAAACGGAGACCGCGACGGTGACGTCACCACCGCCCCACCAGATTCACTGAAATATCACCAATTCAAATTGTAGTCCTTAAAATGACTGAAAGGGCTCAAGTGCGACTGAAAAGATGACTTAACTTACTGATTCAATAAGTTCAGCTATTTTTTCCTCCGAAGTATTTCTCACCTTGATATGGTTATTTGTAAAGGTCAGTGACATGCTGCAGATTAAAAATCAAAATATTCTCAAAGTTGGGGGGCAGCTGCCCCCGCAGCCCCCGCAGTTCCTGCGTCCTTGCACAACCCTGTCTTCCCTTTGGTGGTGGCTGCGGCGACGCCGCGACGACTGACCAGTCACGCGCTCGGCCGGCCCCGGCTGACCCGCCCGGTCACGTGACCGCCTGCGGCAGGCGAAGAACGGCGACCGGTGCAGTGCCGCCGACCCTCGCCAGGCGGGGAATTAATGGAATGATCAGGTGCGTTCCGTTGTTCAGGCTAAGCCTCCATCCAAAGAGCAGGAAACGAAGGCATGCTTAACGAAGGCGGCGTTGTCATCACGGCAGCACAACACGCATTGCAGAGCAGTAATGCAGTCGATAAGCAATTCGACATGCCCAATTAACTCACAATAATGATTTAAGTGTTCTTTCTCATTGGGATAGAATGCCTAAAGAGAACAGTTTCCCTTGTCAATGGGGGTTTGAGTTGAGATAGCCAAGCTGTTCTTCATGCTCGAAAATTGACTTGAGAAACTTTCACATCTTCATAGAAACCCCTTAATTAATTAAAGTTGGCTTGCCGGAGTCCTAGAAGCCGGAACGAGTATCCGTCCTATCTCCCATCGCTGATTGGCCGATTTGACGTATGATTATGACGTATGGCTTGGGAATAAGTAATATAAACATCTCCTATATAAAGGGCAAATTGAAACCGTCCCAACGCGATAAACTCGGAAACCCTTGGTGGTGGACCCAAAACCCATACATTCTCTGAATCAGCATGATGGCAGGCATGTCAGTGTATCACTACCATTCAGATCGGACCTCTATATTTTTCCAGTAAATTGTGAAAGCGTGGAATTGATATTGATTGCAATGATATTCGTATTTAGTGGGCCCGAATTTCTTCATATGTTGCGCTTTTGTGAAATTCATTCTGCAGCTATTTTAAACTGCAGAAGCAGGGGAGAAATATACATTTAGAGTTTGGGCGGTGTTTTGACTCATTGTGCCCTTTATACGAGTTATGTTTCAGTTTATATTACAAGTGTCTTAACATACTAGGGGCCATTAATGATGTGGAAAAGAATAAGAGAAAATGGTAGAGGTGTCAACTTCTTTCCATACACAGCCTGAAAGATGTGAGTATGTTGTCCTATGTTTCTTACTGATCTTACTGAATTTATATCTTATTTAATTGGTGACATTCATTCTGCAGCCATTTTAAACTGCGACAATATAGGCAAACACCCAAACTCTGGTCATGACAAGATACATCAACATACTGGACTTTCATGCTACTGGTGGTGTAGACGACACATGGAGTAGGTACAAGTTGAATCTTCGGACACGTCCTAACCTCAGACTTCATGCTATCAGAATGCAGACAGTACCAGCGCATGGTACTTTAGTGTGTCAGTATTGATAACCTTATGATAGCATGTAATTCAATGCTCTTATCCGAGCTTTGGGTTAGAGGGGTCATATGACCCATAGGCGTAGGAACAGGGGGGGGGGGAGGGGGACAGGGGGGCAATTGCCCTCCCCCCACACACACTTTTGAAAGTGGAGGGGCCAACCATATGTTTTGACCCCCCCCCCCCCCCCCCCACACACACTTTTTCTCCGTAAGTTAACCCAGAACTGACACCTATTGATGAAGAATTACACCTGAGATCGCCCGAGGGCCTTGAGGTGCACCGAGGGGCCCCTGATATTGATCGAGGGCCCCCTGAGATCGTCCGAGGGTCCCCTGAAACCGACCGAGGGCCCCTAAGATCGACCGAGGGCCCCTGAGATACACTGATGGCCCCCTGAGAGGCCCCCTGAGATGCACGGAGGACCAATGAGATTCACTGAGGGCCCCCTCAGATCGACCGAGCGCCCCTGAGATCGACCGAGGGCCCCCTGAGATCTACCGATGGTCCCCTGAGAAACACAGAGGGCCCTCTGAGATGCGTCGAGGGCCCCCTGAGGTGTACGGAGGGCCCCCTAAGATACACAGAGGGCCTCCTGAGATCGACCGAAGGCCCACTGAAATGCCCCGGGGGCCGCCTGAGATGCACCGAGTGTCCTTAAGATCAACTGAGGGCCCCTGAGATCGACTGAGGGCCGCTGAGATGCACCCAGGGCTCCCTGCGGTGCACCAAGGGCCCCCTAAGATCGACCTAGGGCCCCCTGAGATCGAACGAGGGCCCCCCTGAGATTCACTGAGGACCCCTAGGATCGACCGAGGGTCCCTAATATCGACTGAGGGCCCCTGAGATCGAGCGAGGGTTCCTGAGATCGACCGAGGGCCCCCCGGTCTGTTGCAGAGGGCCCTCAGCCGTTCTCAGGGGCCTTCGGTGCATTTCAGGGGGCCCTCGGCTGATCTCATGGGCCCTCGGTGTATTTCAGGGGCCCTCGGTGTATCTCAGGGGCCCTCGGTCGATCTGAGTGGGCCCTCGTTCGATCTGAGTCGGCCCTCGGTGTATCTCAGGGGGCCCTCGTTCGATCTCAAAGGGCCCTCGGTCGATCTCAGCTAGGGCCCCTGAGATCGACTAACCGTCCACTGCGATACACCGAGGGCCCCTGAAATACACCGATGACCCATGAGATCAACCGAGGGCCCCCTGAAAGCACCGAGGGCCCTCTGAGATACACCGGGGCCCTCTCAAATCGACCGAGGGCCCCCTGAGATCGAACAAGGGACCCATAAGATACACCGAGGGCCCACTCAGATTAACCGAGGGCCCAATCAGATCGACCGAGGGCCCCTGAGATAAACCGCGGGCCCATGAGATCAACCGATGGCCCCTGAGATTGGCCAAGGGCCCCTGAAATGCACCGAGGGCCCCTGAAATGCACCGAGGGCCCCTGAGATCGGCCGAGGGCCCTCTGAAACCGACAGAGGGCCCCTGAGATCGACCGACCGCCCACTGAGATGCACCTAGGGCGCCGGAGATACACCGAGGGCCCTGATCTACACCGAGAGCCCCTGAGACACACAACTGAGATGCACCGAGGGCCCTCTGAGATACACAGAGGGCCCTCTCAAATCGACCGAGGGCCCCTGAGATCGACCGAGAGACTCCTGAGATGCACCGAGGGTTCCCTGAGATACACAGAGGGCCCTCTGAGATGCGCCGAGGTCCCCCTGAGATGTACGGAGGGCCCCCTGAAATACACCGAGGGCCTCCTCAAATCGACCGAGGCCCCCCTGACATCGACCGAGGGCCCCTGAGATACAACGAGGATATCAACGAGGATATCAGGTGTACCCCACAGAATTCGTCGCTCGCTGATGTTTGAAACATGCATTGGCCCTGTTAAGTATGTACATCTTCCGTAACCCGCCGGGGCACCCGACTGGCACATGAAGTCACCTCGTTCGGTCTCGCATTGCTGGCGCACCAGTGCACCAAGCGTCATCCTGGCCGCTGATATCGCTGTCATGGGGCCGCCTATATAGCTCGAAATATTGTGTAGCAGTTCCACACCGTTCACGATTGTATTGCTTAACCCGCGCCGTGCCAGTGCTCGGCGCCACCTTCGCCATGCCGGTGTGTGTGTGTGGGGGGGGGGGGGGAGGAGGTCGCCTCCCCCTCGAACTCAGCTGTTATTAAACGTAGACAAAAACCGAAAATACATTTCGAAAGCTCGTCAAACATCATTTTGAAACTATTTTAGTCATGTTTTGGCTCAGGTCAATATTGAGGTCACCAGAGGCCATCAAAGGTCAGATTTTCCAGTTTTAAAGGGAATAGGTCACCTTGAAAGTTGTCTCGAAGTTCAACCATACGGTGCATCTTGAGCTCAAAACTACGAATATGACTTTGGTTTGGACAACTGATGGATATATGTGGAGAAAGAAGTAAGTTTCTCTTTCTATTTCACGAGAAATCGTACGATAGCAGCAGGCGTTACGGCTCCCCCGCTCCGCCTGACGCCAAGTACAGCTAAAGTTACAGTCCCTGACAAGAGGCCACCGCGCCGCCCGGGCGGCTGAGCGGATATTAACGAGGCGTCGTGACCAGAGACTACGTGCCAGAGAGTGTACCTGCCTCCGGCGGCGAGCCGGCGGCGGCGAGCGGCGAGCGAAAGGAACTGATCGTGGCCCGGAACAGCGGAATTGAAACCGGGCCCACTAGTCCTGTGTCGAAATTACTTAACGTAGGGAGGTAATTCTTTCACCTCAACCCATTTTTAGATCTGCTCTACAAATCTGCTATCTCAGTCCAAAACTCCATGTTAAAGGTGAACTATTCCCTTTAAGACTTCGCTCCAGAAACCCTGAAATATATCGGGAACTATGATAGATAGGAAAACAGGAAGAAACAAAATCGAAAGCTCTTGAAAAATGGAATCGCCAAAATGTCCTCGAAGTTTAGCTCAGGTCAACAGTTTAGGCTCCAGAGGTAGTGGCGGTATACGGTCATTCAGGGCATGACCTGGTCCTTTGGACCCGAGGCGCCCATACAAAGCTGGCGCCCCTCCGACCATTGACGGCGCCCCTCCGGACAGTGACGACGCCACTCCGGCCAGTGAGGACGCCCCTCCGATCAGTGACCGCGCCCCTCTGGCGAGTGACGTCGCTCCTCCGACTAGTGACTGCCCCTCTCCGGCCCGTGACGGCGCCCCTCCGGCTAGTGATGGCGCCTCTCCGGACAGTGACGGCGCCCCTCCGACCAGTGACGGCGCCTCACCGGACAGTGACGGCTCCTCTCCCGCGAGTGACCGCGCCCCTCCGGCGAGTGACTGCGCCCATCCGACTAGTGAATGACCCTCTCCGGCCCGTAACAGCGCCCCTGGCCAGTCACGGCGCCCCTCCAGCTAGTGACTGGGGGGTGGGGGGCCTCTCCTTCCGCCAGTGATGGCATACCCTACGCTACGCTACGGAATTACGCTACGCTACATATGGTTTTTAGGCCAAAGCTACGCTACCGAATTACATTACGTTATATTTGTCTACGTTAACGATTACGCTATTTTTGTTAAACGTAGTCTCGAATATATCGTACTACGATACAAAAGATACCAGGCAAATCAACAGTATGTAACGGTGATTTTTCCGTTCATCCACATTTCTAACTTTCCCATCAACCAGCCGTCATGCATTTCTTTCGTGACAGACATTTGCGAAGACATTCGTAAGTCGTAACACAGTCACAAAGTATCATCATTAGTTAAATATGTTGTGCAAAGGTCATAGACAATAGCAATAGATCAGCAACCAATAAAGCTATCAAGCTCCCAAGTTTAACCAGCATTAACTTGTTCGCTCCTGTAGCTCAGACGGTAGAGCGCTGAGCTTTAGACGGCAGACCTCACTCAGTGTGTCAGGCCGGGTAAAAAGTCACTTCGGCACTCGCTATTTGTCCCTGGCTAGGATGGCCTGCGGCTGGGGGCAGCGGTCGCACTCGTCGCACACGCACATGGCAGGTGACGTCAGAGGGCGGGCGAACCTTGTCCAGGTATGTTCGTGTCCGCAAAACTTTCGCTTCTAAATTCTGCCAGTTACCAGGAATTGCGAGGTCCGATGGTTGGGTCAGGGCCTCAGGACCTGTGCAACAAACTCTGCTTAGCGCGAAACCTGACGTCGAAAATTATTTCACTCAAATGATTCGGACTTAATTTATACAAAAAGTATTTCAATCTAATAAAAATGTTGATAACTTCTTTTATGATACTGCAAATTCAGCGACGTCACAATCTACGAGTTAGATGAAAACTAAGTTAAACGTAAAATAAGCCGTCAAAACATAGGCATACAAACTCAAAGAATACCACACCGCTCAAAATAACACACCGCTTTTGCTGTTTTTTTTTTCCATTTTCAAAACTTTTGTGACAAACAGTATTCACGTCTCGACTGAGGAGCAAGATTTGCCCTCAGTCACCTTCCGCTTCACCTTCCGAACAGCACATATTATTTTTTTTTATTTAGAAAATCCCCCCATTTTACATTCCCTGAATACGCCTATGATTGTTTTTATACATATTAAATACCAGTACATTTGAAGCTCAAAAACGTTTGGGGCATGAAAATCGGTCGAGCTACATGGCCGAATAACCTTGAAAAAAACACCCAAAATTTTCGGATTTTTTGCCCCATGTCCCCCCATTTTTGAACAAAACAAAAATGTCTGGGTCCAAAAGGAGAGATCTTGTCATGACGCATCGAATGGCGTTTTCCCCATCGAAATCGACCGAGCGGTTCTCGAGATCTCTGGGGGCAGAATCTGCCCCCCGCAGGTTAACGTAATTCTAGCCGCCCGCAGGGAATAGGGTTCCTTGGACCTTGTCACGTTTATCTTTAATATGCCTCCTCGAACATCTCTCGGTTGTTATTTCAATGAGCGACTCGAAGCTCATTCCAATTGTCTATGTATTCAGGGACTGCTCGGTATTTAGGTATATTTGCGAGGGCCTCCCTTTGTTTTATGTGGCCTCCTTAAGACCTGGGCCCAATGTTTGTCCGCCCCCTGCCCCTCCCCCGCTATGGCGCCGCCCCCAGTTATGCTACGAAATACCTTGCGTAGCAGTTACGTTATTTGAATATTTTTCGGTAGTACGCTACGAAATACTTCAATTACGCTACGGAACGATTTCTTGAGCTACGGGTTACCAAAAACCATACCGTAGCGTAACGTAGGCCATCACTGCCTTCCGCACGTTCCGCACGGTGCGGAAGGAGAATCGCCCCCCCCCCTTGCAAAATTTTCTCCAATATTGGCGACGCCCATGTCGATCGGGTGGCACCCCTCAAGGCAATGACCTGGTCCTTTGTGAATTTTTGCGTACGCCACTGTCCAGAGGTCATCAAACGTCAAAAATGCTATTTTTGGCAAGACTGTTTTTCGCAAATAACTATTGACCTAATCGAGATAAGGCAAAATTTTACGCCATCGTTTTTGTCTCGTAAGGCGTTTCGATTCATATTCATGGTGACCAGGTTAGGTTAACTTAGAAATTTGACCTCAGGTCAAGGTCAAGTGGTGACCCAAGTAGGTCATGTTTCATATTGGGAGACGTGTCTCGACGCGACAAACACATTGGTGCCAGTTTCACTTCTATCTATGACCTTATGAAATCCTGTAACTTTCAAACCGATCGGCCAACAACTGTGGCTGTGGTACGACGGCAAACATTTTTAGAGGTGGGGTCACGTGACCTGGCCTGGTGACCTAAGCTGAGAGGACCCGAGGTCAAGAATTGCACACCATGTTGGTAATTGATGCGCAAACAGCTGTGCCAAAAATGGCGGCGCTGCGCGCCGCCGTGTTTTCGCTATCCTTGAGAAACCTTAGAGGGAGCGTCTAAACGCCCCCCAGCACGGCGAGGGTTAAGTTGCTTCGGGCGGCCTTCATTAGCAAAAACTCATCAGATACTGAAAATAATATCACTGAAAACTTGGCGAATGAGTCCGATGAGGAAATCAATGGTGTAAACTTGACGTGTTTCCATTGACATTTATTCAGGTGTTATTCATGTTATTCATTCATGTTGTTATTCCGACGTATGTTTGCACCTGCTCCTTGGACGGTGGCCGGTGGGCCCCCTTGAAACAGGGAGGCCCCTGAGATAGGGAGGCCCCCTGGGTGGCTGCCCCCCACTTTTTATGACGTTGCTACGCCTATGATATGACCAATGCAGTTGGTACTCGGTACAACCATAAACCCCAATTGTCATCATCATGTGTTAGTGACACTCATGGAATTGCCAGACTGACCTTGGTGGCAAAGTGGGGGAAGAAATATATATATTTAGAGCACTAATTAGTAATTACTGCAGTATTGACTGACAGAGTGCACTAAAATAAGATTAACGACTGTGGCCTTGGTTTCAATGCATTGCTCTAAAATAAGATTAACGACTGTGGCCTTGGTTTCAATGCATTGCTCTAAAATAAGATTAACGACTGTGGCCTTGGTTTCAATGCATTGCTCTAAAATAAGATTAACGACTGTGGCCTTGGTTTCAATGCATTGCTCTAAAATAAGATTAACGACTGTGGCCTTGGTTTCAATGCATTGCTCTAAAATAAGATTAACGACTGTGGCCTTGGTTTCAATGCATTGCTCTAAAATAAGATTAACGACTGTGGCCTTGGTTTCAATGCATTGCTCTAAAATAAGATTAACGACTGTGGCCTTGGTTTCAATGCATTGCTCTAAAATAAGATTAACGACTGTGGCCTTGGTTTCAATGCATTGCTCTAAAATAAGATTAACGACGTTGGCCTTGGTTTCAATGCATTGTAATGCATTGTGATGCCTACATTTTCAACCATAGTGCCAGGGGCCAGGATCATTCGATGGCATAGTGGGAGATAAATATAAATTTAGAACACTTTAAAAGTAGATTCATGACTGTGGCCTTGGTTTCAATGCTCCAATTATAGAACAGCCGGTAGCGTGTATTTTTTTCAAGTCTGGCTTATGGGTTGTAAGTAGCTTCTCCAAACAAGTTGGGGGGGGGGGGCTGAGCTGGAAAAAAAATCGCTTAAAGCACCATCAAAATCCACAAAATGCAGATTTCTCCTCGGATTTGACCCACATCTTCATCAAAGTTGGGGGGGGGGGGCTGAAGCACTAGTTGGGGGAGGGGCTGAAGCCCCCAACTGAATAGGAACCTACACCCCTGGTTGCCACCTGGGTGTGTTTTGGCTCTCAAGACACCGCCAGGTACTGAATACCCCGGGTTATTTTCTTCCTTATTATTTTCTTCTTTTCTTATTATTTTCCCATAATAATTGAGTTACATAGTAAACCGTACTTATAAGGGTGGTAGAAGTCCCACGGTAGCCACATTTTTCTGGAAATGACCTCTTCTGCACGTAAGGACATTCCAAAGGGCGCGGTGATGCCACCGCGTATTTTCTGCAGGACCGGCTGAGGCAGAGCCAGTCATCTCTTTTATGCTAATAAAAACACCTCACGTATGGCATATTTCCGGTAAAATAAGCAATATTTGAAAGAAAATAAACTTGTTTTGTTCCAACGACAGCAGCAGTTACCTAGTTTTCCCATAAAATTCTATATTTTTCATGAATTTTCATGCCACAAAATGAATACGCCACCACCAAATTCTCAACGCTAAAGGCCAGAGAAAATAAAACCACACAAAAACCTCAACGAACAGTGTGTAGCAATACAAAGTCTCGTCAGTTTTGAATTGCATAATAATTTTGTGATCCAGTGTAGGACTTGCAGATAATTAAAAACTCTCAAATTGATCTTAAGATAAAAGTGGTGGACAGTAGTGCCGATCAAGTACTCGTTATCTGATACTAGTCTCGAAAAACGCCCAAGTTTTAACGCTGATAATTTCTGAAATAATGGACTAAATGAGCATTGAGGTCCCTGTTATATGTCTTCAACGTGTTTAAACCTCATACAATTGCAAAAGAGTGCATTTATTTTCAGGACGGAAACCCGTATAATCCCTTTAAGAAATGCAGCTTTGTGCAGAGTGGCACAAATGACGTGTCTTGTGACACGTCATTTGTGGACGTGTCTTGTGAGAATGTTTTCTTGTGAGTTATATCCATTTTCACTATACTAAGGAGAGAATGAAAGTCAGCGGAACTCGGACCCGCTACCTCTGGCCAATGAAGCCACCTAACCATCGCATTTAACCACTCGACCAGCACGGTGACCGGCTTGAGGGCGGGAAATAAACGGCCAAGCCAAATAAGTGTGAGCACAGATACAAAATACGATGTAATATTAATAATATGGAACATGACCGACTTCAGATCACAGTAGGTCTAGCACAACAAAATGTAAACAAATCTTAAAAATAGACATCAATGTAAACAGGTATGCGCCAAAACACAAAACAGACGAAAGTTCCATGCGACAAAACGATAAAGGGCAAAAACTATAAGTGTAAAACCGACATAAGAAAACGATAAATCGTAAAATAAACAACGGAAAATGAGCAGAGGAGCATAAGCCTAAGACAATTTTTGATGATAGAATTTGTAATCAAATTGTATTATAAACTTAATGGTAGGCGCCGATTCCTCCTTTCAGTTGGGAACAAACAAGACTCTTAAGAAACATGAAAATATATCACTATGTGCCTTTAGATCAGTCAACAGAAACACGGTTTGTATTCACATTTGTAATGTATGCGCATGCAAAGTCGTGAGAACCCCAATCATATTAACACGCGCCCTGGAGGGCCTCTCATATTAACACGCGCCCTGGAGGGCCTCTCATATTAACACGCGCCCTGGAAGGCCTCTCATATTAACACGCGCCCTGGAGGGCCTCTCATATTAACACGCGCCCTGGAGGGCCTCTCACATTAACACGCGCCCTGGAGGGCCTCTCATATTAACACGCGCCCTGGAGGGCCTCTCATATTAACACGCGCCCTGGAAGGCCTCTCATATTAACACGCGCCCTGGAGGGCCTCTCATATTAACACGCGCCCTGGAGGGCCTCTAATATTAACACGCGCCCTGGAGGGCCTCTGATAATAATGCACGCCCTGGAGGGTCTCTCATATTAACACGCGCCCTGGAGGGCCTCTGATAATAATGCACGCCCTGGAGGGGGTGAAGATTCCGCCCCCCCCCCTGGTGGATCCAGGGGGAAGGGGGCAACCAGGTCATGCCCCCCCCCCCCCAACAGCCTCGAAGGGAGGTCAACATGTCTCCCAAAAAAAAAACGTTAAAGGGAAATAATGACCTTTTCCCACAAAAATGGAGTTAGCACTTGAAATCGCCAGACGAGACCAAAATATATTGTAAATTCATCAAATTTTGCATGAAAACTTTCCTACCGAAAGATATTTCAAGTTAAAGTTGATAAGCGTTCCACACTTTTAACGACCGGTACTTGCAAGTACTTTTGGTCCTCATCAAACTGCGGGCTTTTCCCGTATTTCTTTTTTACGCAATGGAGTGGAAAATATATTGTGCGTTCTGCTTGTTGTGATTATATGCCCGGCGGTCTTCTAAAACTAACAGCGATTGGAAAAAGTGGCAATAAAATCGGAAGCTCATCGATGCACATCAACGGCGGCATAGTTAGTGGTTGCGACCCTCAATTTTTGAAAATAAATTCATTTGTTTTCAACATTAGGAGTATTGTATAATTTGTCTGTGGCTGTACTACACTATGCTTTATATTATCATGACAAATACAAAAAATCCCCAAAAAACTAACAAACAATAACACAAAACTGGCAATTAAATCGGAAGCTCATCGATGCACATCGACGGCGACCTATTTAGCGTCGGCGATTTGTTTACAAAGCATTGTCATGCTTCTCGGCGCACTTAACCATTGTGGAGAGTTGTTGCTAGTAGCGCTTTCGTTCTCCATGGCAACCAGGCGTGAGCCAATGAAAAGCCAGAACGTATTCCCTCTCTGGCTTTTGATTGGCTGACGCCTGGTTGCCATGGAGAACGAAAGCGCTACTAGCGTGTGTCCGAGCAGCGCTCAGTTTGATCGGAAATGTCACAGAGCCTCCAAAAATGCCGCAATGGATGTAAACAATGGTAGGGAAGGGCGAATTTGTCAATGACCTTCATGAAGTACACAAGGTACTTGTTTGGTATTTTCCCCAAACTTACAACTTCGAATTTGGGAATAATTGTATTTCATTCTTAAATTTAAATAAAATAATTTTAAAACCATAGCGGTAGCCTAAGAAATTGTTGCTAACAAAATCAAAATGTCATTATTTCCCTTTAACAATTTAATGTACAAAAATGACTTTGCAGCAATCAAAATACAGCTATCCACAATGAAGAAAAAAAAGAAGGAAATTTTGGAAAACATGGCTCTTACCATCAAATCTGGGCTTACAAAAACTCAACTGGACGAGAAAATAGCGACCAGCAAGCTGCCAGTCGGAATTGAAGCTCTGACACTGACGAAATGGTAATGTTGAATTTGCAATATTAAAAAGCAAATCATAGTCCGCAAAGAAGTGATTCTAAATAGTGATGAGGCGACTCCTATTTTACGAATGTGTGCCAATCTTGAGTGGTGCAAAAAAAAAAATTATCTAATAGGGGAGTTTCAGGAACCAAAAAGTCGGACACGCCTAATCTACCGATACACACCAAAAACTCCATATTGGCCTGCGAGGTGGCAATATCCCTTTCATCCTCGCCCTACGGGAGCTTTTTTCACTTTCTCCCTACGGGGGGGGGGGCTGAGAGGCCCCCTGTTAACTTCCAAACCAAGCAACTTAGAGAAAGGTGATAAGAACCAGCATGTTGCCTGTCATGAGAGAAATCTAACAGTATGCGATTTTTAGGTTTCAGGTCAACAGATGACCTTCCAGGTCAAGTGAATGACCTCGGATCGATCACGCCCAGAACAGCGATTTTGCTCTGACAGAAATCCTCAAAATTAGAAATTGATACATGTAAATAAAAAGGCATGTTCCTAGACCAGCTTTGTCTCAGAAATACAGAAAAGGTAACTATTTGTTTGTATCTTGTCACAAAAAGTCCAAAAAAGTTATTAAAAAATTACGTCATGAGTTTCTTACACTTAGGGAGCCATCACTCAGTCACAAATTGAGATGTTGCTTTGAAATTTGGTTTGTGTCTTATCCATACTCAGTTCTCTCACATATATTTCGGTTTTTCTAACATCTTTGAAAATTTTGATTTTGTGGTGATTTTTCCAAACAAATCAGTTTTTTTTTATTTAGGGGTCAAAAACCCAAAGTTTGGAAAATCGAGATTGCCATGTTAAACAATGTAATTTTCTATCTTTGGTGAATTGCGTTTGCAATTTGCTTTAAAACTCTGTTTTCTACGATTTTTCAAATATTTATCGTTTTTCCACCAACATGACGTCATCAAAACATGATTATCTCCCAAACTACACAACCAATGGCAATTTAATTTTTACAGCTTACGTATAATTGTTGTCAACTCAGCTGCGGAAAATTTCAGTAGGATGCGCGGCATGTGTAAAAAGTTATTCAAGAAAAACCTCAGCGGGGGGGGGGCTCTCAGACCCCCCCCGTAGGGCGAGGGTTAAGCTCTTAGCCCCCCCCCCCCCCCCCCAACAATTATACGTGCCTATGACAACCTCCGCCCACTTTGCATAAAAAAATGACGCGTCAATAATTTTTTTTTTTTTTACCTAGTGCCAGCAACTGAATGGCAATTGTGCAATTCAAAATCAAACAAACTATAGGTAGGATAGGTAGTAGGATAGGATAGGATAGGAACTAGGTGAGATAGGTACTTCTAGCTCAAACCTTATCAGAAGTATCTGCCCCCCTCCCGGATTTTCTCAATAACCTGAGAACTATGATAGATATGATAGAACGTGACACTTTCAGTACCTTATGCTGCATCAAGTCTAAGTCTTCTTACCAACTCTCAATGAAATTGATGTAGCATTTTCGGAGATAATGACGTTTTAATGACGTCATGTCATGTC
The DNA here is from genome assembly GCA_036785665.1 of Chirona hameri. Classification (NCBI taxonomy): domain Eukaryota; kingdom Metazoa; phylum Arthropoda; class Thecostraca; order Balanomorpha; family Balanidae; genus Chirona; species Chirona hameri. The sequence goes on from JAXIVJ010014902.1 coordinate 28,228, forward strand.
ATTTTTGGTGGAAAAACGATAAATGTTTGGAAAATCGTAGAAATAGAGTTTTGCAACAAATTCAAATAAAAACGTCAAAAGAACGAAAATTACATTTCCTTCAAATTGGCTATCTCGGATTTTCGAAATTTGGGGTTTTTAAACCCCAAAAGTTGAAAAAATGAATTTTGTGAATGTGAAAAGTGAATTGCTTAAGCCCGAATACCAAAATAAGGTGACCGGCCCAAATCCGCGGGGAAAAAAATTGGGGTACTTTTTGCCACAAAAAGTTGGCCCCCCAAAAAAAAACGTCTGGATCCGCCGGTGCTCCTCCCCCCCCCCCCCCCCCTAAGATCTCACCCCATAAGAGCAACAATAACGACATTTGTAGGGTAGGAATGTTCTGTAGCGAAATCTGTTTTGCGAAATTTTCCTGACCCTAGGTCAATATCTTCAAGGTCAAATGGGGTAAAATATGACAAATTTTCCAATGTTAGCACTTTGTTCCAGAAACACCCCAAATATTTCAAGAACTATGTTAGGTAGGAAAAACGGGAACAAAGCAATCGAAAGCTCGTGAAATATGCAATGGCCATGGTGTCCTCACATTTTAGCTCAGGTCAATAGTTTAGGCTCCAGAGGTCGTCAAAGGTCAAAAAGGTTATTTATGGCAAAACAGTTTTTCGCAAATACCTTTTTACCTAATACAGATAAGACAATTATGTTGGCGCCATCGTGTTCGTCCTGTCAAGACTATTATAATGATATGCATGATGACTAGTTAAGGTCAACTTATAAATTTGACCTCAGGTCAGGGTCAAGTGGTGACCCAAGTAGGTCATGTTACATATTGGGAGACGTGTCTCGACGCGACAAACACATTGGTACCGGTTTCACTTCTCATCTTCATTCTGTCGAGAGTTATTTACAAACAAAAGTGTTGGTGACCTCATATGACCTCGGCTGACCCTGTAGGTGTCACTGAACGAAAATTGAACCTGGATCATCAAGAATGGCCTATGATAACATGATCCAAAAGGAATTGGGTATCATACATGTCCTCGGAATAGGAAGCATTTGAGTATTTCCCCATCGACTTATAATGTTACGAAATTTATAAAGTCACGAAATTGACCCAACCTTAGGTCACCAATATACACAAAAAAAAAATCAGAGATGAACAAATTGTAGGTACCTATGACCTGATGAAGTTCTGCAAGTTTGAAACCCATCGGCCTAAAACTGTGGCTGTACGACCGCAAACTTTTGGAGGTGGGGTCATCACGTGACCTGGTCTGGTGACCTGACCTGAGATGACTCGAAGTCAAGAATTGCACATAATGTGGGTATTGATTTCCGAACAGGTATGCAGAAAACGGCGCCGCGCAGCGCCTCCGTTTATCCGCTATCCTCTTGAAACCTTAGGGGTGGGCGTATTTCGCCCCGGGCGCGTGTTAAGCACATGTTTAGCAGCTCTGGCGCTTTTGCTTCATTTCCGACAACTTGATTTGAAAACATGCATATCCATACAGACACATTCTAGCAAACACATATGACATGAATCCCAAACAGACACCGCATTAACTATTCCCAAACACCAACCCCGACATGAGAACGCCAACTCAGCCGACGCCAGGACTCGCCCAACACACCGAGAAACGCCGCGGAGCTTGTTTTGGCGTTTCCGACGTCGGGCTCTAACATGCTATCGCCGGCCGCATAAGCCCCGGCTCGCTACACGTCGGACCTCCTCCAGCGCCGCCGAGTCGCCGAGCCGCCGATCCGACGTTCCGACGTTCCGAAGCCGTCGATCGTCGCCAGCGTCGCACGCCAAAGCGTCCGAGCGTGGCCGAGTCACGATAACAATCCATTTACCCATGGCGCCGGCTGAAAATACGCCATCTGTCGGGTTTTATTAAATACCGGCTGGGTTTTTGTTCCCGTCACTAATGGACGTCTGATGTCAGCGGCTAATACGACCGCATGGTCGATCGGAGTGGTATGAGCCGCATGGACGCCCGTGGCAGCTGGACTGGGACAGCGGTACCGGTGTAGCTAGGATTGGCCCAACTGGGGACGCCGGCGCGGTGGTGGCTCTGGACTAGGACAGGGGTACTGGTGTAGCTAGGATTGGCCCAACTGGGAACGCCAGTGCGGTGGTGGCTCTGGACTAGGACAGCGGTACCGGTGTAGCTAGGATTGGCCCAACTGGGGACGCCGGCGCGGTGGTGGCTCTGGACTGGGACAGGGGTACCGGTGTAGCTAGGATTGGGCCAACTGGGGACGCCGGGGCGGTGGTGGCTCTGGACTGGGACAGGGGTATCGGTGTAGCTAGGATTGGCCCAACTGGGGACGCCGGCGCGGTGGTGGCTCTGGACTGGGACAGGGGTACCGCTGTAGCTAGGATTGGCCCAACTGGGTCTCGGTACTTGATTCTAGGGGGACATTCGGCTAGCATAGGCCCAAGCAGATACGATGGACCCATACAAATTTTAAAAGAAAGTATTTTCTGGGGCATTTTGCCTTATGACCAAGCCGTCCGAGCACCAGAAGGCCAAATTATGTGAACATTTCCCATTCACTTGAAGTAGGCAGGGCCTCCTCTAACATGTTAACTGGCGGCGCAGCCCCTCCCCCCCCCCCCCCCCCCCCCAGTGAAGCCACCAGCCTCCCCACCCAGTCGAGTTGAAATCGGGTCACTGGGGGGGGGGGGGGGGGGGAGGCAGGTAATTGTCATCGTGTCTGCATAAAAACGACATACTTGAATCGGCGAAAAAAATACGAAGCGGCATGTTTGGTAGGGGGCGCCGGGCAGTGGTTTGTGATGCTGGACTGATAGCTGGCATTTTTCGACATTCGGTTCGACCATTGGCGGCGGATTGTAGTTTCGAGGGGGGTCCTAGGTGTCAGGGCCTTTTTTTAGACTGTGGGCCCTTCCTGTGGTCAGCCGGTAAGAGGCCTAAGGAAGCCATCGGCGGGTCTTGATAAGGTATTTCAACTGGTCAGAAAGAGGCCTCGGTCAGGTTTTTACTGTGCCCTGGGTGCTATGTCCTCAGTGACCGGTCATATGCCCTCAGTGACCGGTCATATGCCCTCAGTGACCGGTCATATGTCCTCAGTGACCGGTCATATGTCCTCAGTGACCGGTCATATGTCCTCAGTGACCGGTCATATGTCCTCAGTGACCGGTCATATGCCCTCAGTGACCGGTCATATGTCCTCGACCGGTCTGAGAAGGCATTTCACAGACCTACCTGAGAGCTTGGTCAAAGAGGTCCCAGACGAGTCACAAGAGAACTCGACCGACCTAAGAAGGCCCCCGGCTTGTGTAAGAGGGCATTTTATACGCAGCCTGAGAGTTGCATAGGCCGGTTTGAGAGGCTCTAGGCCAGTATAGTAGGGCATTAGCTAGTCTGGGAGCCTGAGGCTGATCCGAGACGGTATTTTCCAAATCTGAGAGCGCCTTATGTCGGTCTGAGAAGTCTCCTGGTCCGTTTGAGAGGGCCCATTGGTCGGTATGAGAAGGCTTCTGTCGGACCTGAGAGGGCCCTAGGCCGATCTGCAGGTCCTCTTTCAGACTTCAGAGGGCCCTACGGCGGCCCGAGAGGGCCCTCGGTTGGTCTGAGAGGGGTACTGAAAGTTTGGTAACGATACTGGCAATATCTAGTCAACTAATTACTGCAAGTAGAGAGGGGAGGCAAAATAAGCCCACCGTATCACGTGTATTAAGTTAACTGGATCCAGAGCCGGGGAAATCCCTGTAGTATATAGTTTTGGGTTTTGGGTCTTTTGGGTTCAGGTGGCTAGGTGTGGTGGATCAAACCCAGGGGCGGTGGAAGCGGAGGCAGGGGAGCCGCTGTCACCCACTCAAGCAATTAAGGAGGCAAACATAAGATTTTGCTCCCCATAACATCTCAAGTGGGACCGGCCGAAAGGTAGAATTTTATAGAAGAAAATCGGTTAGTAGGGCAATACGTAAAGTCACATCACATCACATAGGGCAATACGTAAGGCCTTCTCAGACCAGCACGGGGTCTGTTAAGACCAATCGAGGCCCATAGCCAGAAGCGGGGGCCATTGAGGGGAAGGGAACGGGGGGGGGGGGACATCGGGGTTTCCCCAACCCCGATGCCCCCCATGCCCTAAAATGATTGAAATTCGATCGATACTTACGCATTTACTGATATGAAATACAAATTTAACACCTTGTATAAGGCAAAGTTTCTTTTAACTCAGTCCTTAACCCGGCATTGACTGGGGTCTCAGCCGAATGCCATTGATTGGCGGGGGGTGTTAAACGCCCCCCCCCCCCCAATCAATGGCGTTAAACGTCCCTGTCCCCGTCCCCGTCCCCGTCCCTGTCCCCGTCCCCGTCCCCGTCCCCGTCCCCGTCCCCGTCCCCGTCCCCGTCCCCGTCCCCGTCCCCGTTCCCCGAATCCCGTTCCCCGAATCCCGTTCCCCGAATCCCGTTCCCCGAATCCCGTTCCCGAATCCCGTTCCCCGAATCCCGTTCCCCGATTCCCGTTCCCCGAAACCCGTTCCCCAAATCCCATTCCCGAATCCTGTTCTCAAATATCGTTCCTGAATCCCGTCCCCGTCCCCGTCCCCGTCCCCGTCCCCGTCCCCGTCCCCGTCCCCGTCCCCGTCCCCGTCCCCGTCCCCGTCCCCGTCCCCGCCCCCGTCCCCGTCCCCGTCCCCGTCCCCGTCCCCGTCCCCGTCCCCGTTCCCGTCCCCGTCCCCGTTTTCGTCCCTGTCCCGTTCCCGTATATGTCTCGTTCCCGTCTCTATCCGTTCCCTTGTCCCGTTCCCCCCTTCCCGTATCCCGTTCTCCCACATCCCCCCTCCCCATCCCCGTCCCGTCCTCGTCCTCGTCCTCGTCCTCGTCTTCGTCTTCGTCTTCGTCTTCGTCTTCCTCTTCGTCCT
>JAXIVJ010014903.1:0-33129 GCA_036785665.1 Chirona hameri
GAGAGATAGAGAGATAGAGGAGATAGAGAGATAGAGAGATAGAGATAGAGAGATAGAGAGATAGAGAGGATAGAGAGAGAGTAGAGAGATAGAGAGAGAGATAGAGAGAGTAGAGAGATAGAGAGATAGAGAGATAGAGAGATAGAGAGATAGAGAGATAGAGAGATAGAGATAGAGAGATAGAGATAGAGAGAGTAGAGATAGAGAGATAGAGAGATAGAGAGATAGAGAGATAGAGAGATAGAGAGATAGAGATAGAGAGATAGAGAGAGATAGAGAGATAGAGAGATAGAGAGATAGAGAGATAGAGAGATAGAGAGATAGAGAGAGTAGAGATAGAGAGATAGAGAGATAGAGAGATAGAGAGATAGAGAGATAGAGAGATAGAGAGATAGAGAGATAGAGAGATAGAGAGATAGAGGAGAGTGAGAGTGATAGAGAGATAGAGTGAGAGATAGAGAGATAGGAGAGATAGAGAGATAGAGATAGAGATAGATAGAGATAGTAGAGATATAGAGATAGAGAGATAGAGATAGATATATAGAATATAGATATAGATATAGATATAGAATATAGATAGAGATATATAGATATAGAGATAGAGATAGAGATAGAGATATATATAATATATATATATATATATATATATATATATATATATATATATATATATATATATATATATATATATATATATATATATTTCATTTCTACTGAAATAGTATTGCTGTAACAAGGTTTTAGTGATCATATATATGTATGTTTCCATTTGTATTTATTTTGACATACATTCATCACATATATTTAAATGTTGAATCAGACGTGAATCGAATAAAACATTTGTTTTGATATTATTAAAACCATTAGGGTTGATGACCTTAACCTCGATGTATAAAAACGTTAAATTACTGATAGACTATATTGATATTTCGGCCACAGGCCTTTGTCAAAATTACATATGAATGAATACAATGCTTACATGAATGACTGGTCATTCATGTAAACATTGTATTCACTCATATGTAATTTTGACAAAGGCCTTTGGCCGAAATATCAATATAGTCTATCAGTAATTTAACGTTTTTATACATCGAGGTTAAGGTCATCAACCCTAATGCTTTTAATCATAAGAATAATGTTCCTCGCAGCAGCTCTAACCAATTTGTTTTGATACTTTGAATCGGAAAGGATCAATTCTCAAAAATGTATCCGCGAATCGACCGGTGATTGAATCATTCAGATTCCAAAATGAATCATGATTGAATCATTCCAAAAAAAAAAATCAATAACCAGTCCGCTCAAATAAATAACCAGGTCAAAAAAAGGGGAACAAAATGCTGTTTTTTTGCAAAGGCGGTTTTCGCTAATAACTGTTTACCTAATACAAAATAACGAAACAATATTTATGCAATTGTGTTTGTCTAGTCAAGGCGCTTCGAATGATATACATGGTGACCTTGTTAAGTCAAGTTTAAAATTTGACCACAGGTCACGTGACCTTGACCTGAGGTCAAGACCCAAGTTGGTCATGTTGCATATAGGGAGACGTGTCTCGACGAGACAAACACATTGCTGTCGGTTTTACTTCTCTATCTTCATTATGTCGCGAGTTATTGACAAACAAGTGATGGTAAACACGGATGACCTCAAATGACCACATAGGGGTCACTGAACAAAACTTACACTTAGATCATCAAAAACATCCTACATACATGATCCAGAAGTAATTGGACTAATATCATGCATATCCTTGAAATAGGAAGTATTTGAATATTTCCCCATTGACTTATCATGGGGAGGTCACGAAATTGACGTGACCTTTGGTCACCGATATCAAAATTCCGAGATAAACGAATTGTAAGTACTTATGCCCTCATGACACCCTGTAAGTTTCAAACGGATCGGTGAGAAACTATGGCTTTGGCACAACTGCAAACGTTTTTGAAGGATCTGAAGGATCACTTGATCTGGTCTGGTGACCTGACCAGAGGTCAATTTTTTATTTTCAAAGTGTGCGAAATTGATGTCCTAACAGGTGTGCCAAAACCCGGCGGCGCTGCGCGCCGCCGTTTTTTTCGCTATCTGCGTAAAACCTGGGGGCGGAAATCAACCCCCTGCAGTGCGCGGGTTAACGAGGTGTCGTGATCAGAGACTACGTGCCAGATAGTGTATCTGCCTCCGGCAGCGAGCGTTCATGTCCCGATGGTGGCCCGGAACAGCAGACATGAAACCGGGCCCACTCGTCCTGTGTCGAAATTACTTAACATAGGGAGGTAATTATTTCACCACAACCCATGTTTAGATCTGCTCCACAAATCTGCTATCTCAGTCCAAAACCCCATGTTAAAGGTGAACTATTCCCTTTAAGGGTGCTCTGTATGAGTTTGGGAGAAGCCCAGCCGTTTTGAAAAGGTCCTTTACCGGTCTGAGAAAACCCTTATCGGGCCTGAGAGGGCCTTAGGCAGTCATCAGTGAGGGCATTCGGTCCAATCTCGGCCTATCTTAGAAGTTCGTCTGTCGACCTGAGAGGGTCCTTCAGGGTTGAAGCCTTTTGTCAGGTATATGGGGCCCTTGGACGGTCTGAGAGGACCTCCGTCGGTCTAAGAAAGCGCTCCACTGATCTGAGAGGATATCTCCATGTCTGAGAGGGTGCCGGTGTGAGAGTATTCTCAGTTGAGCTGCACGTACCCTCAGACGGTCTAAAAGGGCCCTCATCAAGTTTGAGAGAGTATTTATAGGCGTGGTGTTGTCCTAGGCCAGTCTGGGAAGATCTTTGCCAGGCATGAGAGGACGCTTGCCAAGCCTGCAGGGGTTCTTGTCGGGTCTGAGAGCCTGGTCAGGCCTGAAAGGGTTCGGTCAGGCCTGAAAGGGTTCGGTAAGACTCAGACCTGAGATGGCATGATCAGACCTGAGAAGGCTTGACGATGCTTATGAGGGCCCTAGCCAGACTTCAAAGGGCCTCATACTAGTCTGAGAGGACTCATGCCAGACCTCAGAAGGTCCTATGCCGGTCTGAGAGGGCCTTCAGGGCACCAGAAAGCAAGACCCTAAGGACAACGAAAGGGCACAAGGCAGCGCACAGGGCAGCGCACAGGCCAGGACAGGGCAGTGCACAGGGCAGGACAGGGCAGTGCACGGCAGTGCGGGGTACAGGGCAGAGCAATACATGACACAAGGCAAGGCAGCGCACAGGGCAGGGCACAGGGCAGGACACAGGGCGGGCACAGGGCAGGGCACAGGTATATATGTATATATGTATTAACGATTCGGCGCCCTTCCACAGCAGATTGGCTTTTACGAGCCCCACGTCATATCACAGTACCACACTCGGTAAACGTACACTGACACGCGATCAAATGAATATTAAAATACACGATAGACTGTTTAAAATCCGCTTAAACGAGTACACAATACAAACTAAAAACAGTGAGTCTCCACATTGCTCTATAGCATGGCACATCGTCGCTTCATTTCGGTTTTGAAACGAACAGTTGACATGTGGGCATATTCCAAAGCGTGTGTGTTGTACAGTTCGCTGGCACGGTAGACAAACGTGCCTTTGCCCCACCTGGTTCTCGTCTTAGTCAAGCGCAGATGGTCGGATTGCCGCGTTTCGCGCATGATGAGGTCTCTATTGCATCGGAAGTAATCACGAACGGACTCTGGCTCGTTTGTTTTTAGTACTTTGTGAGTCATGATGAGAGTAATGAACGCGACTTTCTGTTTCACTGAAAGCCAGCAAGCTCACTCACGGCATCGGAGATATGCTCACACTTTTTTCTTCCCGAGACGACACGGGCAGCGAAGTTGAGCACCTTTTGGCGCTGCTGTAGCGCAGTATCCTTCGCGCCGTTACCGTACACAGCACAGCAATATCGCACATGTGACAGCGCAAGTGAATTCACAATCACGGGAAGGATATCCCGCGGCAAAATATTTCGCGCGTGCATTAAACCGATCAAGATGCCGTTACACTTGTTGACCACACTGTTGATGTGAGACTTGTTGTTCAGATGACAGTACATTACAACACCCAAGTTCTTCACCTGTTTCACAGGTCGCAGCTCTGCTCCCATAAACTGAACGCTGGGAGGATGCTGGACCGACTACAGGTGATGTTCGCTGCCGACAAGCAGGAGCTCGGTCTTGGATGGGTTGACGCACATGCCGTTTTGCATGAAGTAAGTGCTTAGCATGTCCAGCACATACTCCATTCCAGACTGCATGTTGGCGAGATGACTTGGTGGTCCGGATATGGCGACGGCGTACCTTACGATCCGGATTGGAAGACCGTTGACCTCGTCTGGGATGTAGGATGTCATGTTGAGTGTGGCGATGTTGAAGAGCAGTGGTCCTAGGCATGACCCCTGGAACACGCCTATATTGATTGGTCTTGATGACGATGATGAACTGGTTCCGAGGATGGTGACCTGCTGCCGGTGATTGCTCAGGTAGGTCATGAACCAGCCCGGATCGATCTGGAGGAGTTCGAGCTGCGTTAGAATGTCTTGGTGGTCAACCACATCGAAGCAGCGACTAAGATCCAGCAGCGAGAGCAGGCTGATATCGCCTCGGTCCATGGACCATCTGTCATCAGAGACGGTTGCCAGAGCTGTTTCCGTACTGCGGTTTGGACGAAAGACGTGTTGGTCCGGGCTGTCCGGGCGGTGTGTTGGTCCGGGCTGTATAGGTGGTTCCGTCGCATGCAGTTGTCGACTTGCTCGATTACAATTTTCTCCACTATCTTGCTGATGACGGGTACATTGGTGATGGGTCTGAAATTTGCTGCTGATGACAGACTTCCTTTCTTGTGAAGTGATACACCATGTGCTTTCTTTCATTCGTCTGGTACTTCTTTCCCGATGATGCTTTTGTTGATGATGCGAAGAAGCACTCGGCCCAGGACGGGAAACGTCTTCTTTATGATGATGATGTTCATGTCGTCAGCTGCGGAGGACTTGTTGGGCATTGCTGAAATTATTTTCAGCAGATTTTCTAAGGTAATTGACATCAGTACTAGAGCACCCGAGTGGACACGTGGAAGGCGCACCGCGAGCTCTTGACGTCCCGACCGTTGCCATGCTTGAAGGACAGCCTGCCGTGTTTCCTCACCGACCGACGTGAAGAACACGTTGAGGTCGTTGGCTGTTAACCTTTCCGGTTGAGCTGGTGGACCGCGTTTGGGAGCTACTACAGTACGTATCTGGCGCCACATCCCACATGGTGATGTTTCCTCCATGCATTGTTTCATGTTGTCTCTGTAGTCCCTTCGTATGGCTCGCTTCGTCTCAGCGTCGAGCCTGCGGGCTTCCTCTTCCAGTCCTCGGGCTAGAGCTTGTCGCCGCTGTGCCAGAAGTTCCCTGGTGCGCTCTGAAATAGGAGGTGGCTTGGGATTTCGCATCTTGACGCGACGTTCTGGAGCATGTCTGTCGACCAGATGCGGGACAGCAGAGGTGAACTTGCGCCACTGTTCACAGCATGGGTCCGATGGAGGTACTTCTCTGTTCCAGTTGACCGTGCTTAGATCTGTGAGGAACCCATCTCAAGACAGTTGATCCAGATCACGAACCATCTTGTACTGGGGTGGCGGGTGGCGGAAACGCTGGACGGAGAGCGTGGCGAAGACCTTGCGATGTTCACTCGCGTACGGGCATCTCTCCACCTTGATCACGGCTTCAGTCATAGTTGTCTGATTTCTTGACAGGGCAGGGCACAGGGCAGGGCACAGGACACAGGACACAGGACACAGGACACAGGACACAGGACACAGGACACAGGACACAGGACACAGGACACAGGACACAGGTCAGGGACAGGACACAGGGCTACCGGCTAGGTTAAGGCGATTCCTGGACAGCATAGCGGCAAGACACTGGCAGTTGGGTTTTTCAAGCTTTGATCATTGCTTTTGGCCATCAAGGGCACATTGCACCTTGAGACGCAGTGGTCCAAAATCGGAAGGGGCTGCGTCTCGAAAAGGGACGCAGTCAATACGTTAAAATATACCCTGTAACAATGCTTAGGGACAGCAATGCATTGGTATCTCAAGAAGATTAATATAGCAAGTATGTTTTGCAAAGTATTGCCGTCCTCCGAGGTTAAATAGTAATATTGATGTATTATGCATAATATGCATATCTCACGATGCCTCTCTCTGTTTAAGCCCGGTGCCCACCGCTACCGCACAGTGGGGTCTTTTGCCGATTAGCCGGAATTAATTCATGACGGCCACGCCGTCAACCGCAGTGCAACCAGCTGCGACATACCAGCTGAACCAGCTGCGGCGCACATTATGCGCACATTTAGAGAGCAAAAACAGTTTAAGGCCAGGTCAGGTCACAGAGATTACGTCATAATGTAAGGTGCAAGACGTCATAATGCAAGGTCTGCACGGTAGTCTGAGCGCCGTAAGCTGCTTTCGCGCTGCTGCAAACGTTGTATTTGCTTCCGTTTGGACTCGGATGGGCATGATGGTCATTCAGTTGTTAATAGCCAGTCATGATAATCATCAGGTCACCGGCCAAGGTCATGTCAGGTCACCGGCCAAGGTCATGTGAGGTCACTGAGGAGCCATTTGATGTTGCTTAGCGTTTTGCTTTGTTCGTAGATTTGTATGGTCCTGACGTGCCGTAAATAATATATGAGGCCTACAAAACATTAGAAGACATTGCGATTGTCATCAAAAGACGGCCCTCTCAAATTTCCAGATTTTTTCCTTTCCAATTTTCGCAATTTTCAAATTCCAAATTTCCAGCAAATTGGCTGTAGCAATCAAAGGGGCGAGCAGGGGCGCTGTTTCCGGGTTGGGACAACATCAGAACATTGTGGCGACTACGCTGGTATGTGTCTCGAAGCGTCACTCTCCGTCAAACTTTATATAAACTTACATTTACATGTTAGGGTTGATCCTCATTTTAAAGCAGAGCTCAATGTATTCAAGACTCAGGGGATTTTACCTAACTTAACCCTGCCATTAAGTCCGATCGGGTCGGCTGTGGCATTCCACGACATTTCGACAAGTCGAAATAACATTCATCTCTCACATTTTGTTCAAAATTGGTCTATAGGGTTATTCTGGGTCCTGAATTGAGCTGTGGCAATATTAGCTCGATCTGACCACAGGTTTTTAAGTTATAGCCTCGGCAGGGTGGTAATTCTACTTTTGTTTTGTTGGTGGAGGAGTACATATCTTCGCAAACAAAGAGTACAACAATAACCTGATGGTAGGCCAAAAATAAGAAATACTGATATATTAATGATGAATGATGAATGATGATAAACTACAAAACTAAATTCCACAGATCAAAATGTGCTGACAATTCTTGGTATGGTACCTGTGCACTCATGCAGAAAAGTGATGTATACCTACCTAAGCACACCTTTTCTTTTTCAGGACAACTATTCATGACAATGACAGAAAACTGTTACTGAAAACTGCCTGGCGGTCATAACCAGGAAATGTGTCCATGTAATTTGAGTCACTTTTTAGTGTGTTTTTTTTGCAGTCTGGCTATGGCCCAACCCAATAACATTTCAAATCACGAACTGACCTTCATATCATATAATTCAAATGATTTAAATCCTACACACAAAAAAAACACCGTGAGATCAACCCACAATAATCACAATAACTCCCATCATCTAGGGCCCCTTGCAATAACTCACGTGTGCGTGGCGCGTGCGTCATCAACAAACAATGACTAAGGATGTAGTTTCGCTACTCGCTACTATTATATGAGCGAATGGTAAAACGTCACGGGTACAAGCAAGCTAACGGCTATCCATACTGGTCCAGCTCTCCATCAAGCTAGTCGATTGGCCAAAACCGAATAGGCGTCTGAAGTCACAAATGTGAGGCATCATGTTACGGAGATAACAGCATCTCAGAGCATTTCGCTGTCGGTAAAGTAATTGTTACTATTTTACAGAGTACTTGTTCTATTGCTGGGGATTGAAGATAATTGGTGGGGTATTTGGTGTAGGTCACACTGTGTTGTGGCATAGGGACCTACTCTAATTACATTTGTACTCCCTATAGTTGTACTCTCGTCAGTCTCTCAGGTCGATATCTCCGGAACCGTTCCACGCAGCGCCATAGAATTTGGCACAGCTATTGATACATTTATTTTGCATCTTCTGACTAAATTTTATGTCAAGGTCATGTCAGGTCGGGTCACCAGGTTACGTTAAGTGACCCTACCTCCAAAACAAATCAGAACACTACCACAGACAGAGTTTTGGAACGATCGATTTGAAACTCATGGGGTATGATAAGGTGATCAGGAACTACAATTCGTCTATCTCTATTTTTATAAAGTATACAGAAAATCAAGGACTAATGACCAAATCAGTCAGGGGCGGAATCAGTCAGTGCGTTGGGGGGGGGGGGGGCAAATCCAGTGGCGTATTTCCAAAAAAAATGTTGAGCGGGAGAGGAGGGGGGGTAGCGGGCCGTCAGCCATCAAGTTGTTGACCCGGGGGGGGAAGGGTAGCAGACCATCAGCCGTCAGTGATCTATTCCCCGGCCTCTCCGCTGTGGCTGTTGTGTTGCGATGTTACGATAAATGAATTGCCGAGACTCTGTACCGATTGCGACGCTTTCAGCGCGAATAGCCCGCGTGAAAGGCACGGTGGAGATTTGTTTGCTGACGGTGTTTGCCCTGTGAGTTGGGTTTGTTCAAGGTAACTTTATAACTTTGTTTGTAGTAACTTTTTTTGGTTTGTTAACAGTTCAAGTTGGGACTTAGGTTTGTCTTTGTCTAAGCAAGTATAAACTAAGCTAAGTCTAATTCTAAACAATAAATATTTCTGAGGAGTACAACAAAAATCAATTTTTACCAGTCAATTTGGGAGTACAAAATGTATTGGTAGATATGGAACCAACAAACGTGAACTTTTCCAACAATGAGCCTCGGGCATTTTGGCAAGGTCACGCTGCAGAGGTATTTTTGGAGGCCGAAATAGTGCATTTGACATAACCAAATGTCACAAAGACTTATATGGCTGAATTCGCAATGAAACGGAGATTCTATTTCTGTTTTTTGCCTTGTTTACGTGACCTTGAATGACCTTGACCCCGTGACCTTGTTTTCGTTGACCTCGTATGACGCCGGGAACACCTCTGATTTCAATTTTTGACTTTGCAAAATACTCGTCAATATATTGCCTAACAACGCTTCAAATAAAAAAGGTGCGTTTTTCGTCTAATTTCCATATTCTCCGTCGATATACGTTGTGGCGTGGACAATGGACGCGATACCATCTCTCCGGACCGGTTCAGCAGCGGGTCGGTCTGCAAGCGATTGCAGACGCAAACGCGACCCAGATGGATAATCCCGTCTCGCCGCTACGCAACGAGCCATTGTGCGTGCGGCGGGCTCACGGGACCCGCCTGAGGTAACCGGTCCTGCGTCCTCATTTCCAAGCATATATATACGCGCTCACCGAAAGCAGTAATACACACACTCTCTTCTTGGCAACGCTACCGTGTGTCTGGTGGTGCCATCCCGGACGAGCCCTTAGGATGCTCTTCGACAGTTGGTGACATCGGCAGTTGAGGAGACCTGTGCCCCTCAAGACGGACTAACGCCTCTCCAGCTGCAGTAACATCGCAGTCTGGATCGTTCGTTCTCCGTGACGGTGCGCCGCCCCTTCGCCAAGTCATCGGCTAGGGTGCTGGCCCCTCTGGACAAGTCATCGTCCAGCAGCATCGTCCCAGTGTTCAGCTCTGCCCCGGCGACATCATCTGCCTGGAGGTCAACCTCATCAGCTGCACTGGACTGCAACGAAGCCTGCCGCCATCGCACGGCCGACCAGCCTGTGCCGTGCGACAATCACTCCAATCCATCGAGTGATACAGTGTCATCAGCGTCAGCAAAATTGCTGTGCATTTCATACTTGTTTTTTTTTTAATCAAGACCAAAATCAAGCAAAAGGTGACTTCTTCATAAACCTTGTTATTTTTAGCCCTCTGCCCTGCAAGACAAATTACAGAAGAAAAGTGTCAAAGAAAAGTGAAAAGTATAGAATTTACATGAACTTTTGTATTTTAGACTCTGACCAGAAAGAAGAAAATATCGAAATTTCGAGTCCAAACATTGCAAGTTCAGCAAAAAACAATATGAAACAATTAACTTCTGTAACTTTTCGTCAGAAAAATAGTGAAGTGCTGTGCAATTTCGTATCAGTGCTTTGCTGTTAACTTTTGTCCTCGACAGACCTCGTGCAGTGCCTCGTGTGTTGTGTGTAGTGCAATGGTTATGTGTTGGTTGCTCCCTCTAAATTTGCGGATTGTTTTGAAAGTGCATTCTTTTGATCATTATTGATATTTTGCACTTCGCAATGTCATATTGACATTTTAGAGTAACGGCATTCGCCTAAGGTATGAGCATTCAATTGCGTGTTATATCATGGTCAATTCACTGAAATTATAGTTATATTACGGCCAGAGTAGCCGAAGCGGGCAGAGTTCCCGAGGATGGTCCTGCCAAAGAGCAGTGGAATCGTCCAGCCGTAAGCCCCACGACCTTGACGGACACGCGAGGCGTGCCTGGTAATGGTCCTTTTTCTATAACGTTAAAGGTCATTCAAGCCACCGTGGCAGGTAGTAGGTGGAATTGCCACGCATTCACTTACTTATATGTTCATACCACATTCGCAATGCCCACACGTCTAAATTTACTCTCCGCGCATGTCCAGGAGTTTGCTCTCTTTATTGTGTTCGCTTCGGTTCCCTACGCTTCCATGGGGGATGGAAGCTATGTGGGACAGAAGCCCTTCTCGTCATATCACATAGAAGAGAGCACACACCAAGGATATTTGGACGCGCCGCGGTACCCCGCCGGCGGCGCTAACCGGCCAGAAGCCTCACCAGCTGACGGCCTGGTATTTCGGGAGTAGCCGCACAACTGTACCACGCCGCACCTGCAGGAGCGCTGTGCAAGGTAATTGCCCAAACCCGTGACGCCGCTATACGGTATTATGTCGCCTCCTGTCGTCGGCTCACGGGGGAAGGTGAGGTAATGTGGCGTGGACAATGGACGCGATACCATCTCTCCGGACCGGTCCAGCAACGGGTCGGTCTGCAAGCGATTGCAGACGCAAACGCGACCCAGATGGATAATCCCGTCTCGCCGCTACGCAACGAGCCATTGTGCGTGCGGCGGGCTCACGGGACCCGCCCGAGGTAACCGGTCCTGCGTCCTCATTTCCAAGCATATATATACGCGCTCACCGAAAGCAGTAATACACACACTCTCTTCTTGGCAACGCTACCGTGTGTCTGGTGGTGCCACGCCGGACGAGCCCTTAGGATGTTCTTCGACAACGTGCGTGCTTTCGAATTACCCCCCAAGGGGAGGGGTAACGGGCGAATATTTGCGAACCTATGGGACCGATTTGGGTCGGGTCTTCGCCATTCAATCCGGCGTGGTCCAAGACAGTGCTATTTTTAGTTTTATCGACTTTGGTCTAATCTAAGTGCACCAAATTGGACCAAAACCACCAAAATAATTGCCGACGTCATACTCCAAGACTAGGTGACTCATTTGGGCGGGGTCTTCACCAATCGATCCGGCATGGTCTAAGACGATACGGGTGGGAATTTTATTCATTTTGGTCTAATCTAAGTAGACCAAATTGGACCATAACCGCCAAAAATCGTAACCGGCAACGCCATACTCCAAAACTATGGGACCGATTTAGGCAGGGTCTTCACCATTCGATCCGACGTGGTCTAAAACGGTGCCATAATGAGTTGTATCCACTTTGGCCTAATCAAAGTGAACCAAAATTCCAATTGTTTACCAAAACCGCCAAAAATCGTTGCCGACGTCATGCTCCGAACCTATGGGACCGATTTGAACGGATTATTCACCATTCGATCCGGCTGGGTCTAAACGGTGCAGTTTTAAGTTTTATCCACTTTGGTCTAATCTAAGTGGACCAAATTGGACCAAAACCACCAAAAATCGTTGCAGACGTCATGCTCCGAACCTATGGGACCGATTTGAACGGATTCTTCACCATTCGATCCGGCTGGGTCTAAACGGTGCCGTTTTGAGTTTTATCCACTTTGGTTCAAACGAAGTGGACCAAATTGGACCAAAACAGCCAAAAATCGGTGCCGACGTCATGCTCCGAACCTATGGACCGATTTGGGTGGGGTCTTCACCTTTCGATCCGTTTTGGACCACGCCGGATGGCTGCGTGGTGTTACTAGTCACCCTGACAATGTGTGTACCACAAATCGGGTCTCTAGCTGCAATGGTAGCCGAAATATCCGCCCGTTACCCCTCCCCTTGGGGTAATTCGAAAACCCGCACGCATATTGGCGGAAAATATGGAAATCAGAGGAAAAACGTGTTTTTCCCTTTTTTTCGTTGTTAGGCAATATATTGACAAGTATTTGGCGAAGTGAAAAATTGAAATCAGAGGTGTACCGGGGGTCACACGAGGTCAACGAAAAAAGGTCACGAAGTCACGGTTTCAAGGTCATTCAAGGTTACGCAAAAAGCCCAGAAATATAATATGTTGCATTGCGAATTCAGCCATATCAGTCATATTGAGATTTGGTTAAGTCAAATGCGTTATTTTGGCTTCCAAAAATACATCAGCGTGACCTTGCCAAAATGCCCGAGGCTATAACTCGAAAATCTGAGGTCAGATCGAGATAATATTGCCACAGCTGAATTCAGGACCCACGATAACCCTAAAGACCAATTTTGAACAACAAGTGAGAGATGAGGGTGAACATTTGGGGGACAAGATGGCGAAATGCGGAATGCCCCAGCTCGCAGCCATAATTCCGATCGGGTCGGCCTAAGATTCGCTCGTAGCCATTAAGTCCAATCGGGTCGGCCTAAGATTCGCTCGTAGCCATTAAGTCCGATCGGGTCGGC
Source organism: Chirona hameri (assembly GCA_036785665.1). NCBI lineage: Eukaryota > Metazoa > Arthropoda > Thecostraca > Balanomorpha > Balanidae > Chirona > Chirona hameri. Next base: position 12,900 of record JAXIVJ010014903.1, read on the forward strand.
CTAAGATTCGCTCGTAGCCATTACGTCCGATCGGGTCGGCCTAAGATTCGCTCGTAGCCATTAAGTCCGATCGGGTCGGCCTAAGATTCGCTCGTAGCCATTCAGTCCGATCGGGTCGGCCTAAGATTCGCTCGTAGCCATTACGTCCGATCGGGTCGGCCTAAGATTCGCTCGTAGCCATTACGTCCGATCGGGTCGGCCTAAGATTCGCTCGTAGCCATTAAGTCCGATCGGGTCGGCCTAAGATTCGCTCGTAGCCATTACGTCCGATCGGGTCGGCCTAAGATTCGCTCGTAGCCATTACGTCCGATCGGGTCGGCCTAAGATTCGCTCGTAGCCATTAAGTCCGATCGGGTCGGCCTAAGATTCGCTCGTAGCCATTACGTCCGATCGGGTCGGCCTAAGATTCGCTCGTATCCATTACGTCCGATCGGGTCGGCCTAAGATTCGCTGGTAGCCATTAACCCGCGCACTGCAGGGAGGGAAGGGGGGTTGATTCCCCCCCCCCCCCCCCCTCAGGTTTTTCTCAGATAGCGAAAAAACGGCCGCACGCAGCGCCACCGGGGTTTGGCACACCTGTTAGGACATCAATTGCGCACACTTTGAATAAAAATTGACCTTGGGTCATCTCAAGTCAGGTCACCAGACCAGGTCAAGTGACCCCACCTCCAAAAACGTTTGCAGTTGTGCCAAAGCCAGAGTTTCTCACCGATCCGTTTGAAACTTACAGGGTGTCATGAGGGCATAAGTACTTACAATTCTTATATCTCGGAATTTTGATATCGGTGACTTAAGGTCAGGTCAATTTCGTGACCTCCACAATAAGTCCATGGGGAAATATTAAAATGCTTCCTATTTCAAGGATATGCATGATATTAGTCCAATTATTGCTGGATCATGTTATTATAGGATGTTCTTGATGATCCAAGTGTAAGTTTTGTTCAGTGACCCCTATGGGGTCATTTGAGGTCATCCGAGTTCACCATCACTTGTTTGTCAATAACTCGCGATATAATGAAGATAGAGAAGTAAAACCGTCAGAAATGTGTTTATCTCGTCGCGACACGTCTCCCTATATGCAACATGACCTACTTGGGTCTTGACCTCAGGTCAAGGTCACGTGACCAGTGGTTATTTTTTTAAGTTGTTCTAATAAGGTCACCATGTAAATCATTCGAAGCGCCTTGACGAGACAAACAAACTGGCGTAAACCATTTTCCGTTAGCTTTTATTAGATTAAAAGTTTTTAGCCAAAAACGGTTTTGCAAAAAAAAACAGATTTTTTTCCTTTTTTGACCTCTGGAGTCTGGAGTCTCAAATATTGACCCCAGATCAAATTTGGGGTCATGATGTCGATTGCAAATTGCAATAGCTGGCGATCGCTTTTTCCCGTTTCTTTCTAGCTGGCAAAGTTCCCAAGATATATGGGGATTTCTGGGGCGAAGTCCTAAAACAGGAAACAAAAACTGGAAAATTTGACCTTTGATGACCTCTGGTGACCTCAATTTTGGGCTGACCTAAAAAAATACTGAAATACTTTCAATATAACTCGTATCAAGCTATCAAACGCCGCTTACCGCTTGTCGCTACGTAGCGTAGTTTTCAAGAACTCACGGGGGGGGGCGGAAATCACCCCCCCCCCCCCCCCCTGCAGTTCATGTTCGGCGCAAATCCCCTGCAGTCCGCGGGTTAAGACAAGGGACTTATTTCGGGGTTTCGCTGCTCGCAAGTTTACATTGCAAATTAGGCGTCCGGTGGCGGTGGGCACCGGGATTTCGTCGGCGAACGTTTTCGCCAGCGCGCTGGCGAAAACGTTCACCAACGAAATACCGGTGCCCACCGCCACGCGTATATTGCAATGTAAACTTGCGATCAGTGAAGACCCCGAAATAAGACACTTGTTAATGGTCTTAACAGCGATTTGACCCTATACTAACCTAACCTAACCTAACCCCGTCATTAAGTCCGATCGGGTCGGCCTACAGCTCGTAGCTATTAATTCCGATCTGGTCGGCCTACCATTCGTAGCCATTAAGTCCGATCGGGTCGGCCTAAGATTCGCTCGTAGCCATTAAGACGAGGGACTTATTTCGGGTCTTCACTGATCGCAAGCTTACATTGCAAATTACGCCACCGCCACCGGACAGGAACGGAAAATACGGTGTGCTTTTTCATTTTTAGGCGAGCCTCAAACTGAGGCTCGCTGCTTGAACTTTGTTCTTCCCGTTGTTGACCGGTGGCGGTGGACACCGGGCTTTATACATAAGGTAACCTGATTCGTATACCATTTACGGCTAAGCACACAGAAAATGACGGTGTATTTGTCTTCCGAAAACTCCCTATATATACAAATAAGCTGGTGAACATAATATTTGTAATGATAAAAAAGCCTCCATGGTTTGGATCACATCAACTTGCCTCGAGCCATTTTAGACGATGATATAAAGGCAACCCGATTTTGTGCACGTTTCACGTTTTAAAATGGACGGACGCTTTATTTTCTGTAAGGAATAACCTGATCGATGAAATTGATGAAAAAATGAAATATTAAAGAAAACGATGAAATAATAAATACAATAATTATTTACATGGCTAATTTTGTTCTTTAGTCCCAATCAATATTCAGTAGTGGCAATGTACCTACACATAACACAACCGCTGAAAACAATGCCTGGCTTTCAGAGTGCACCGTTCCACTGTGTACCAACAATGGCGTGTAGTTTCTGATAACCGGTACACACGCAACCAACTGTCACGATTTTTGATGGAAGAATCTGATTAACGGCAATCTCTGCAACATCCCAAGAGCATTTTACGGTGCGGTTTTAGTTAACAGGACCGCCATGACCGGTTAACGGAACCACAGGTAACCTTGGCACGTGCCGCAATGCCACATGTACCGCGCGTGTAATGCCGCGTTATGTGGTCAACAGTGATCCGCCAACCCGCCCCAGCGGACCGGCAGAGGACTGGTATACACGGCATGGCAGCCTGCTCAATATGGTCAGCGAACAGGACAGAACGGACGAAAATTGTGTGTTACCCCGCTGTTCCACCACAGGACATCAGAATAGACGCGGAACAAGCCGATAGTAGGCAAACACAGCGTGGTGTTTTAAAAGGCGAAATGTGCTACCGTATATGAGCAGACACGGGAGGGGTAAGTGAGCTAGTCTAAGCTATTCCGCAGGAGAGTCCACAGAAGAGTCCACATTAGTCCACAGGAGAGTCCGCAGGAGAGTCCACATTAGTCCACATGAGAGTCCGCAGGAGAGTCGACATTAGCCCACAGGAGAGTCCGCAGGAGAGTCCACATTAGTACACAGGAGAGTCCGCAGGAGAGTCCACATTAGTCCACAGGAGAGTCCGCAGGAGAGTCCACATTAGTCCACAGGAGAGTCCGCAGGAGAGTCCACATTAGTCCACATTAGTCCACAGGAGTCCACATTATTCCACAGGAGAGTTCACAGGAGAGTCCATAGGAGAATCCACGTTAGTTCACAGGAGAGTCCACATGAGAGTACACAGGAGTCCACAGGAGAGTCCACAGGATAGTCCACAGGAGAGTCCACAGGAGAGTTCATAGGAGAGTCCAGAGGAGTCCACATTAGTCCACAGGAGAGTCCACATTAGTCCGCAGAAAAGTACACAGGAGAGGCCACATTAGTCCGCAGAAAAGTCCACAGGAGAGTCCACATTAGTCCACAGAAAAGTCCACAGGAGACTCGACAGGAGAGTCCACAGGAGTCAGGAGTCAACCAGAGATTATACAGCAGATTCCACAAGAGATAGGTACCACAGGAGATTCCATACTAAGAGTCCGCTGAGGAGTCCAAAGTAGCATCCACCGAGGAATGGGCGGCGCAATCGGGGGGGGGGGGGGGGCAGCGGAGGCAGACCCCCCCCCCCCCCCCCCCCCTGGGAAAGGGCAGGGGGGGGGCAAAACTATGTTCTTCCCCCCCCCCTGACATTTAGCCAACGGTATTACTTGTTTATGGTCGAAAATATTCACGAAATCGGCGGTCTAAAGATAAAGAGACGCAACAACCCCGAGTGTTCTGGACTTGGTGATAATAATTAATAAAGGTGAAATAATCAATAATGCTAGAAAAGGATACGTAAAATTGTCCGTTGGATTTGGGAGTATTTTTTTTAAGTTATGGAAGCAGGACCTGAGGCGTTTAGTTGACGAATGTGCCAAATATCAGACACGGAATACGAGAATATGAGCCAGGTTACGTGGACTTACAGTCATCTCATTCGTTTTTTCTTCTTCTTCAGGGGCGGCAGCACATGGGGAGCAGGGGATATTCGCCCCTGTCGTCGGGCAGGGGGAAAACATATCGTTTTTCCCCCCTGCCATGTAAGGAAGCCCCGCAAAACCAAGGGAGACTTCGGGTTGTTCGCAGGGGCGGCGTCACAGAGGAGGGGGGGGGGGGGGAAGTGGCCCCTGTCGTCGGGCAGGGGGAAAACATATCGTTTTTCCCCCCTGCCATGTAAGGAAGCCCCGCAAAACCAAGGGAGACTTGGGGTTGTTCGCAGGGGCGGCGTCACAGAGGAGGGGGGGGGGGGGGAAGTGGCCCCTGTCGTCGGGCAGGGGGAAAACATATCGTTTTTCCCCCCTGCCATGTAAGGAAGCCCCGCAAAACCAAGGGAGACTTGGGGTTGTTCGCAGGGGCGGCGTCACAGAGGAGGGGGGGGGGGGGAAGTGGCCACTGTCGTCGGGCAGGGGGCAAGTATATATGTTTCCCCCTCCCCGACATTTAAGGAGGCCCCGAAAAAAACGAAGGGAGGCACTGTAAAAATTAACGGTGGCCCCGGCGAATATACCTAAATACTGAGTTACCCCGCTCTTCGCTGGGATTCTCAGCCGAACGCGCGTCAGCTCTTTTAGTTCTCAGGATGAAACAAAACACCGGGAAGCCTCTTGACTTTGGCACCCCCCTCCCCCCCCCCCCCCCCCTGGAAAAAGTCCGTGGCGCCGCCCCTGCACCGAGGAGTCCACATAAGAGCCCACGAGAGTTCATCGGCGAGTCCACGGGAAATTCCACGAAAGAATATACGGGAAAGTGCTCAGAAGAGTCCAAGAGAGACCAAAAGGAGTACATGATATACTCCAGACGCGAATTCGCAAGAGAGACCACAGGAGTCAGGAGGCGAGTCCACGGAGCAGAGTCAACAGGAAGTCCCCAGGATAGTCCAAAGGGAGTCCAAAGGGAGTCCACAGCAGTCAACAGGGAGCCCCAGGATAGTCCAAAGGGAGTCCAAAGGAAGTCCACAGCAGTCAACAGAGAGCCCCAGGATTGTCCAAAGGGAGTCCATAGGGGAGTCCACAGGAAGTCCACCAAGGGCGGAAGTCCACCTTTTTGGGGAGGTGGCAAATCCAGTGGCGTATTTCAACAAGTTTTTGAGCGGGGGTGGGTGGGTAGCGGGACGTCAGCCTTCAGCACAAGTTGTCGAACCGGGGGGGGGGGGGTAGCAATCCGTCAGCAGCGACAACTTGTTGACCGGGGGAGGGAGGGGGGGGGGGTAAGCGCGCCGTCAGCCACTGTACGTCAGGCCGTTTTTGTTGTTGTTGGAGGGGGATCATAGTTTCAGGATCTGTGTGGGGGGCATGGCCCTTTTGCCCCCCCCCCCCCCTCCCCTGGATCCGCCCCTGCAGTACACATGAGAGTCCACATGAGAGTCCACATGAGAGTCAACAGAGAGCCCATAGAGTCCTTGGAAGTCCACAGTAGAGTCTTCAGATGAGTACAGGAGAGCCCACAGCAAAGTCCTTGGAAGAGTCCACAGTAGAGTCTACAGTAGAGTCTATAGGAGAGTCCTAGGAAGGTGCACAGGGGAATCCACAGGGTAGTCAACAGGAGAGTCCACTAGGAATTCAACGGGCAAATCTACGGGAAAGTTCTCAGAAGAGGCTAAGAGAGTCCAAACGGAGTACGCGATATATTTCAATAAAGAATCTGCAGGAGAATCCACGAAAACTATTTGAGTTGATAAGCCAATTAATGGTTATCCACAGCACGTGAGGTAAAGGTCCTCATCCCCGGGTGCCCTTCTGCAATGGCTGACTGCGCCGACCTTGCAACCGGCAGACACAAACAAACCAAAACAAAAACCAATCGCTGCAAGTATACCGAATCCCACAAAACGAACACAGCTCGTACAAACTCAACTCATACACTCACCGGTCCGCGGCAGACGTAACTCCTTCCTTTCTTCACACGCGCACAATGTCACACGAACACACCTCACGCCAGCCGGCGCACTCCACGTCCCACGTTCCACAAGAGTCCCACGCCGCCGCCGCTGTCGCCGGACGCACGCAGGCGGGCCGGCGAGACGCCGCAGCACACCGGCCGGTACCGCCCGCCGCAGTCAGCTGATCAGTAGGCGGGACGCAGGGGCGCGCTCAGGCACCCAAACTGGGGGAGCACGGTAAGACGGGATGAATTGAAATCCGGATCGTGGCAATGTGGTTACAGTGCGCGCTATGACAGTGTTTTATGTAGTGATGAAAACAACGAGGAAATGTGAAATGGAGGATCATTACCAAGAGAGCTACGATGTTATGACTTGGCACGCGCTGCTCGCCCGAGCGGAGAATTAGCATGCCCTGGGGCGACGCTGACGCACCCTGGACGGCAGGTGCAGACTGGGGGCAGAGCGGCTGTGGTAAAAATCGCCATTCCACTGCGGTCTGGTTCACCGAGCACATACGTCGCGATTATCAAGGAAACCGGCGTACTTTGTCCGTGTGGTCTGCACCGAGACTTGGAGCGCGGGAACAATGCAGGTCACAGAGAGATATTGGTGCCCCACCAGGTCGGCTGACTCGACCCGCCCCTGACATACCAGGGTCAGGGTCACTGCGGTGTGCCCGCAGGCACACCTGACCTGTCCCGGCTCAGATGCTCCTCGCCGCTCCAGCTGGGCTCAGAACCCCGGCCGTCACCGGCGTGGGCGGAGGTCGCCCGTCCGCAAATCGTGTTACTCCGTATTACATGGGGTCCAGAGTCGGGCCATTTTGGGCTGCCGTAAAGTGTCGTAAAGTGCCGTAAAGTGTCGGTGAAGCGTCAGCCGTGTCGTATCAATTGTGTGAGACGCCGAGTGCCGACTATCATCTGACATCTGGACTGACATCTGAGCGGCCGTCATGTCACGCGTGTGAGACGCCGAGTGCCGACTATCATCTGACATCTGGACTGACATCTGAGCGGCCGTCATGTGAGACGCCGAGTGCCGACTATCATCTGACATCTGGACTGACATCTGAGCGGCCGTCCATCTGACATCTGGACTGACATCTGAGCGGCCGTCCATCTGACATCTGGACTGACATCTGAGCGGCCGTCATGTCACGTGTCCGTCACCTGTTGACGGTCGGATGCCGCTCGAGGTCACTGACCCCCACCGGCGGCGATGGCGGCGGGGCGGTACCTCCTGTCTGGCGTACGGCCGGCCGTCGCCTCTCCCTGCATGTACCGCCTCAGGGCACGGTCAGCCCACTGCCGGGGGTATGTCGTCCGGTCAGCCCGGCCACGGCCCCGGCCCAGACTCCAGCTTCGGACCCAGCTCCGGCCCCGGACCCAGGCAGCGCCCGGCGGCGGCGGCGGGGCTCCGCCGTCTCTCCAGTGGCGCTGCTGTTCCGTCGCTCTCCACTGCGGCTCGACCAGCCCTGGAACCGGTGAGATATATGCTATGCAAAACAGACTGACTAAACACAGACGCTGAGCGCGAGGCTGCAGTCGGCGGTGACGGTCACTGCACCGCTGCTGGTTGCTGAATCACTCGTTTCTTCTGCTGTAAGGCGGCATCGACCAAAAGTGATTTTGAACGGACGTAAGCGAACAACGCACATACTGTTTATTTGCATATTGCGGATCATATTACGTATGTTGCTAGATGAGAAATAGTATTGTGACTTGTGAGCCGCAGTTCAGTCAGTGACGGGTCCAATGAGCTTTTCCAGACCAGCAAAAGTCGGGTGCATAAACAAAAACAAAAATAGGCCGAACATTTACACATCGCTTTAGTTCAAAGTAAATATAATCAACTTCGTAATACAAAAAAGAACCCAAATCTGAATCATTCGGAATTGTCTTTTTGTGATTTGGCCTCACAAGCTGACTGTGCCCTTCTTGATCAATCAGTGACTAAGGCTCCGTTGTCTGCCTCCTGTGGTTAAAACCGGGAGCAGGTTCTAACATGATTATTATTATTATTATTTGAGTTTAAGGGCGCCTCAGCTACCACGCTAGGTGGCGTCCATCGGTTCTAACATCGCTAATTGTCTACTTCCTCACTGTTAATCATGACATAATTCCTACGGAATCACCACCGTAATCTCGGCGTTCCCCAGACCCCAGCTAGCCTGACTAACTACTAAGCGCGTGAGAAGGTGAACGGTACAGGACAGTCGGGTGGTTTAATTATGGGATGGAACTATCATGAAGATCACATAATATAAAACTGTTTTAAGTATGCTTAGCCCGCCATTAGCTGGGGGGCGTTTTTCGCCCCCGGACGGACTTTCGCAATAGCTCAAAAACTAATAGAGCTATCGACGTGAAACTAAGAACCTTCTACATCAATTATACATCTTTTGTGCAAAAATGAAGAAATTTCGTCGAAATTTGTTCGAAATATAGCGAATTTAGTGACGTCACTACACACGAGTTTGACACAAAAATCAGCTAAACTTTAGCAAGCCTTGCAAATGCTATATTTGAAGAAAAATGCAATCGAAAAACGACAAACTATAGAAAATAGCAAGGGCTACAAAATGGCTGTCTCGGATTTGTGACATTTGGGTTTTTGATACCCAAAAATAAAATAAAACTATTTTTTGGAAAAAAATGCCCTCAAAATCAACATTTTCAAATATTTTCAAAAAACCGGAAGATATGTTGAAGAACCACATGGGGAAAATATCCAAACCAAATTTAAAAGCAATATATTGATTTTTAACCGACTTGTCGCTCCCTAAGTATGAGTAACTCTGACGTCATATTTTGAAATTGCGTTTTTTGGCTTTTAGTGACCAGATACAACCCCAAGAATGTCAGCAATGTATTTCTGAAACAAAACTGGTCTAGACACATGCCTTTTCTATGTATATTTATCGATTTCAAATTTTGACCATATGTGTCCTGGCGGATGACCTTGACCTGTCAGGTTGTGAAAATGACTGCTACTATCGAATTATACGTGTAAAATAACCCATACATCATGTGTCGCATGGCTTTCGTAGACCTGTGACCTTTTGTGCCCTGACCTTGACCTTTGCCTATAAATTCACTTTTGCTTATGCGGGATATATGTATTATACCTTTGAGAGCACTTTGTGTCATCCCATGTCACCCGAAAATGTGATGTTTTGATGGCCCACAGACGCCTCTATCGGCGAAATATTGAATTATGTCACCACGTGATCTTGATCACTGAGCGGAATAGGTTGTCTGTGGGTCATCAAGACATCACGACATCACAATAGTCGCAATCTAAGGCTTTGGATGGAAAGTATGGCCCAAAAACTCAAATATCTCAATGTTTACCTTTGACCTGACCGTGACCTGACATGTGACCTTATTTTGACAATTTCGTGTATGCTTGGGATGCGTCTCATTGAGAGCTTTCGACTGCCGCAATGCGCGTCTCGCTGCGGTTATTGGTTCGGACGATAACCAGGGGGAGGAGGGGGGGGGGCGACTCCCCCCCAGCCAATGGTGTTCGGCTGAGACCCAGCCAATGCCGGGTTAACCCTCGCCCTACGGGGGGAGCCTGACAGCCCCCCCCCCCCCCCCCTGAGGTTTTTCTTGAATAACTTTTAACACATGAGGTGCATCTTGCTGAAATTTTTGGTAGCTGAGTTTACAACAATTATACGTAGGCTGTTAAAATTTAATTGAAATTGGTTAAAGGGAATAGGCCACCTTGAAAGTTGTCTCGAAGTTCAACCATACGGTGCATCTTGAGCTCAAAACTACGAATATAACTTTGGTTTGGACAACTGATGGATATATGTGGAGAAAGAAGTAAGTTTCTCTTTCTATTTCACGAGGAATCGTACGATAGCAGCTGGCGTTCTGGCTCCGCCCCGCTCCGCCTGACGCCAACTACAGTCTTTGACAAGAGGCCGCCGCGCCGCCCGGGCGGCTGAGCGGATATTAACGAGGCGTCGTGACCAGAGACTACGTGCCAGAGAGTGTACCTGCCTCCGGCGGCGAGCGGCGAGCGAAAGGAACTGATCGTGGCCCGGAACAGCGGAATTGAAACCGGGCCCACTAGTCCTGTGTCGGAATTACTTAACGTAGGGAGGTAATTCTTTCACCACAATCCATTTTAGATCTGCTCTACAAATCTGCTATCTCAGTCCAAAACTCCATGTTAAAGGTGAACTATTCCCTTTAAGTAGTTTGGGAGATAATGTTTTGAAGACATCATGTTGGTAAAAAAATGAGAAATATTTGAAAAATCGTAGAAAACAGAGTTTTAAAGCAAATTTCAAAAACAATTCACCAAAGATATAAATTGGCATTCTCTTTAAAATGGCAATCTCAGATTTTCAAAATTTGGGTTTTTGACCCCTAAAATAAAAAAACAACGGATTTTTTTTGTCAAAAATCCCCACAAAATCAAAATTTTCAAAGATATTAGAAAAACCGGAAGATATGTGAGAGAACTGGGTATGGACAATACCCATACCAAATTTCAAAGCAATATCTTCATTTTTGACTGAGTGATGGCTTCCTAAGTGTAAGAAACTGATGACGTCATTTTTTAATAACTTTTTGACAATTTTAGAAGAGATACGAACAAATAATTACCTTTTTTGGATTTCTGAGCCAAAACTGGTCTAGGAACATGCCTTTTTATTTACATTTATCAATTTCTAATTTTGAGGTTTTCTGAAGAGCAAAATCGCTGTTCTGGACGTGTTAAACCCGAGGTCATTCACTTGACCTGGAAGGTCACCCGTTGACCTGAAACCTAAAAATCGCATACTGTTAGATTCCTCTCATGACATGCAACATGCTGGTTCTTACCGCATTGATCTAAGTTGCTTGGTTTGGAAGTTAACAGGGGAGGGGGCCTGTCAGCCCCCCCCCCCCCGTAGGGCGAAGGTGAAAAAGCTCCCGTAGGGCGAGGGTTAACCCGCGAGTTACTGGGATATATTTCATAACGCGACTTACTGGGGGGGGGGGCTATTTTTTGCCTCCCCTCGGGTCTCCGGAACTACTGGACCGAATGTACAAATTAAACGGCATTCGATAGCTGATAAATGTATCGAGGGAAACATAATATTGTTGACCTCGGGGTCACCGATGACGTCATAGGTCAGGTCAAGTACAAAATGTTTAACCGTGTCAAAAGGTCTCTATGGATGGAATTGTCGCGCAAAATTGCGATATTAAACGCATAAGCAGTCAATACATCGGTATGATTCGTGTGTCTGACACTTCTAAGTACCTTTCTAAGCTGTTTATGACCTTGGGTCAGGTCAAGGTCATCCGAGGTCACGAGATCAAACTGCAGATTACGGTCATTAGGCGTTGTAACACATGTTTATTGGTTTGTTTTTCGTCTAGGACGCGACAAATGACCTTAGAACATTGTTTGTCCCATATAAATAGAAGTAAAAAGCAAAAACGGAAATGCGTTTTTTATGCGTAGTAATGCTGCGAGAGGTGGTCGATTTTTGTCATTTAAAGGTCATAAGTCAGTCATTTTTGAAGATATCGACTTAAAATTTGGTACACATATTCACCGAACATGTCTCGATCACATATATTCCGGTTTTTGGATAATTCTGTTTTTTTTTAAATTGTGTAAACAAAACAAATGTATTTGGATTTCTCAAAATTTTGAATTAAACCAAATCAAAAATCCGAGATGGCAATTGGATTGCCCGGTCTATTTTCAGTAATTTGATGTAAGACAATTGAGTTTATCTCAAACATCGTACCTTTGATAGCGTTTTCCGCAAACCATTATTTTGCAACAAAAACCGAAGAACATGATGTCACTCTGACGTCATTCCCGGTTGACCTATCATAATATCATATTTTTCCTTTTGCCAACATGTGTATAATTGATGTGATAGAAGGTACTGCAAGTTTGGTGACTATACTGGTGTTCGTTTAGAAGTTATTCCAAAATATCTGGAGGGGGGAAATAGACCCCCAGTAAGTCGCGGGTTAAGGAAGCGAGATCCGGCCCGTAAATGTCGCTTAAAGTAGTGACTTGTGCTGAAATTAATGGTCGCATGCGCGGAGTAAGAGGCTCAACATTTTGTATAAGATCAAATTGAAGCCTTCGCTCTTCTATTGGCACGGCACGGCTCAATGGCAGTGGCACAGCACGGCTCAATGGCACGGCACGGCTCAGTGGCACGGCACGGCTCAATGGCAGTGGCAGTGGTCGTGGTCGTCAGCAAAATCGCATAAAGTCTGCTCACAAACAGTCATTAATGTGCAAAATGTATACGAAAGTCATGCAACATATGTTTTATGGGTTATTTTACACGTATAATTATATAGTAGCAGCCATTTTCACAACTTTACCTCATATAAGGTCAAGGTCAGGCAGTGGCGGATCTAGGCTTCGAGTTTTTTTGTTTGGGGGGGGGGGAATTTCGTTCCGTTTCGTCAGCGAAAAATTGTTGACCCGGGGGGGGGGCGGGGGGGGGGGGTGGCGTCGGGTCGTCAGCGCAAATATTCGTTGAGCAGGGGGGGGGGGGCGTCGGGTCGTCAGCGCGAAAAGTCGTTGAGCGGGGGAGAGGGGTAAATCACGCCTTCCGGGAGCAAGCATCACGACCTCCCTGAACGGTTTGGGGGCGGGGGCAAAAGCATGCGTTTTCCTACCGATTTTTCGTTGGAGGTTGGGGGGGATGGGGCACTCCAAGACAGATCGACCAAAATATCTCGAAATAACACACTACATTTCATATTTCGATAAAACTATGTGTTGGGGATTATCTGAGCTGTAGATTCACGCTGTGAACTTTTCAGCCCCGTCCGTCAAATGGTTTTCGAGATACAGCCTCAGGCAACTTAGTAATGTCAAGCAAAACTCTAATTTTCAGCGGGCATTATCTCGCATCTAAATCATGCGAGTCATATAATGTGTATCATAAAATCATCAGTAACAATAGATTATTATGATGTAATCATTTTTTGAAAATTATAAAATTTTGGCATTTCAACTCTGGTCACGTGATTGTATAATGTGGCCATTTAAAACGCGGAATTTTGTCTATGCCAGAATCGACATCTATTACATAAGCCTTCGACTACATAAGCCTTCGATGTTTAAAAAATTGTGATAGTTTTTTTTCTCTAAATATTTTAGTTATATTTTTGTATTTTTAAAAATCATGGTCACCAGCACAGCACAGCACAGCACAGCACGTCTTTGGTAATAACTTTGCACGTAATTGTGCTAGAGAGCTCAAATAAACGGCATTATGCTTGTCTCGTCGACCTGCTTTCAATGAGACATAACATCAGCCTTGTAGTCGCTCTGTGACCTCAAGGTCACGTGACCAGAGGCCACCCGGGGTAACCCACGTCGGATCGACCAAACCATAACATCCTACTTCTGGTATTTTAATTGAGCTAGGTGGCTGGGGGTCATCTGGGCCGTCTATCCACGCTGTAAAAAAAATGTCAGCCCGTCCGTCAAACGGTTTTCGAGTTATAGCCTCGGGCATCTCTTTAATGTCGCCCAAAGCTTTAATTTTCTTCGGGCGATATCTCCCATATACATAATTCGAATTATATAAACCACAGATAACAAGAGACCTGGATTTTACACGAAATTTTCGGACTCTTATTTTAGAGCCGACATTTGAAACAGAACTGTTAAGCTGATACACTTTTATGTCTCGGCTCGTGCAAATGCGAGTCCAGCACCGTCGGTCACTGCTGTGCTTAAAATAAGAGGCCGAATATTTCGTGTCAAATCCAGGTCTCCGGTTATCTGTGTATAAACCTATGTATCATCAGAATAGCCATTAACCACAAATTAATTTAATGTAGTCTTTTTTTAGAACTCCAATGGAAAAGAGTCGAAATTTTGGCATGTGACCTCAGGTCAGGTCACGTGATTTGTTATGTTCTCAGTTAAAATTCGTCAGATTAAAAAAAAAAAACATCCCGTCAGCTACGCTCCTGGTCATGCTATGCATCATTGAATGCAGCGCAACGAGACGCATATAATGCCGTTGAGTTAAGCTCTCTAGCACAATTGTGTACAAAGGTATTATCAAAGACGTGCTGGTGATCATGATTTTTCCTAATACAAAAAATCAATACAATATTTAAAGGAAAAACCTATTTCCAATTTTCTTACCATCGAAGGCCAATGTATCGAAGTCGATTCTGGCAATACAAAAATACGAATTTTAAATGGCCACATTATAAAATCACGTGATCTGGGGTCTAAGATCACATGTAAAAATTCCGAAATTATCGTAGTTGTGATAAAAATCAATCACATTAATATATTGTTCCTGACGATTCTGATGATATATAGGTTTATATGACTCGCATGAATTAGATGGGAGATTTTGGCCTCTGAAAATTAGAGTTTTGCATGACAACAAAGTTGCCCAAGGCTGTAACTCGAAAACTGTTTGACGGACGGAGCTGACAATTTCATGTGAATTTACGGCCCAGATAACATGGATAAAATAAACTGTTTCGCTGCAACAATAGAGCTGCTAGACATGCCACATTGCAGTATATATTGTCTGAAAATGTGTTTTTTCATACAAATAACCATTTTACTCAGATTCAGGATGTTTCGGGATTTTCAAGTCCGGATTTTTCGGTTTTTTTTTGTTGGGGGGGGGGGCAAAAAAATACGCTTGCCTACCGATTTTTCGTTTGTGGGGGTGGGATATTGCCCCCCCCCCCCCTCCCCCAGCTGGACGCGGGTTAAGTCTAAGCTGCGCATTATGTGTATTAGTGCAGTTTTCGTCGTGCACTAAACCACTGCATGATAGTGACGCAACGTCTGGCCTATTCAACGGAAATGCCAGGCCTGCATTATCACGCTCGCAAATAATCACGATATTATACAAATGTGTTTCTATACATTTTATAATTAAACCTAAATCACGTACTTTAGCCATACGAAATTTAAGGGGGGACGCTTTGATATGGGTGCCCCCCCCCCCCCCCTTGCAAATTCAAGTGGGCACGGTGCCTCCCCCCCCCCCCCCCCCGTTCCGCCGCCTATGTTCAATGGCACGTGCCATTTTCCGACTTCAGTTACGAAGTCCGTGTTTTTTTTAAAATCAAACCGGACGATATCAACCGATAGTGCCACAATAGTTATCAGGTCGTTTACTTCAAAGTTCAACATAGCTGAACTGTAAACAATATTACCCGCTAGGAGGAAAACATTTGTATCCTTTAATGTTGTTTTGGTCCAGTGTGTACTATGTATGGTGCTTATTTGCATATCAATGTGTCTTTCCACCCGCTAGGTCGATCCTGCAACGGCCGTCGCTGTTGGTGACTCCTGGCTCCCCGCCGGACGAGATTCCCGACCCGTTCGCTAGTGGCGACTTACGCAGCGCCACCTATAACGATCTGAACAAGATTAGTGGCGACATCTATACCATTCCGACTCCGGCTTGTGCTGCTACCGTGCGGCTAGGCGGCGAACCGCCGCCAGCCTCGCCAGCGTTGTCGCTTGGCGTTCTTCAGACGCCTTCTGCGATAGATGGCCGTAAGTGCGGCAGTTCTCCGCGTGGAGGTCTGAAGTTCGACACCCCAGAGCGGGGAGAAGTGGAGGAGAACGGACTGGACACACACCCAGAGGTCCCCGTGCTGGGACGGGGAGCGTTCGGCACGGTGGTGCTGGGAAAACACAGAGGTAAGCCAATGTTAACATGAGTTTGTTTAAGTGAATGAATAATCTGTTAATCATACTGTTACACCAACATTCTCAGAATCGGCAGTGATAAAGTGCACGGCGCATGATTCACTGCACTGTATTCGCTCGCGCCAAGATATGTTTGTGTTGTCTTCTTAGTTCCATCATTTGATTATTCATCTGTCTTATCATCAGACTCTTGTCATTCAATTTCCTGCCTCTGCGTCGTGCCTCAGACCGGACGGTGACGGTGTCGGTGACGGTGCTGCGTGTCTGTCTGTCTGTCTGTATGTCCGTCTCCGTCTCAGGCCGGACAGTAGCAGTGAAGGTACTCCGCGGGAGGCCACCCTCTGCCGGTGAGGCTGCTGGCGCGTCGTCTGCACCACCCCCACCTGCTGGCTGTATACGGCGTGTACGGCCTCAACACGGCCTTCTCCACGGTGGAGATGGAGTACTGCGGTCAGCGGAGTCTGGCAGTCGTTGATGGACGCCGCAGACGAGCCGCTGCCGGCAGGATGTGTAGCCAGGTGTGACGCGGGTCGGGACGCGGACAGGAGGCGGGTGACTCCGGGGAGGGAAGGAAACAGTCAAAAGGACGAGGAAGGGTCTGGGATAGCGGAAGCTGAATACTTGGGGAAACCGGAAGGTTCGTACGTGAGGGTACCAATGCCGAAACGGAAGTGTTT
The DNA here is from genome assembly GCA_036785665.1 of Chirona hameri. Lineage (NCBI taxonomy): Eukaryota > Metazoa > Arthropoda > Thecostraca > Balanomorpha > Balanidae > Chirona > Chirona hameri. The sequence continues at coordinate 29,474 of JAXIVJ010014903.1, forward strand.
TTATCGTCTGCAAAGTATCGTTTTTTATTATTATCGTCTTGCAGTCAAGAGTATCGTCAGCCAAACTGGAAATATCCGAAGTCCTCGGCCTGATCTGACCGATTAATTGATGGCTGTTGACTGTATACCAGTATACACTGGCCGAATTATCTTCTGTTTATTGATATCGGCCAGCTTGGATGTGTCCTAAACTGTGACCAGAGGCCATTCTTAATAACAAAAAAAATCGAGCCGTGGCTCGATTTTGTAAAAGAATGGCCTCAGGACCCGGCGCGGGGAGATGTTTAGCGTCGAAACAGCGCCTCGCAAATGCAGCAGCAAAGCCAAATAATATGCAGGTATTTTACACACTGCCCAAACATAACAAATTTCCAGTCTTGAGGCCATTCTTGAAAAAAGTCTAGCCACGGCTCGATTTTTTCCAATGGCCTTTGGTGTGTATTCTGAGCTGTGACCTATGCCACTGACCTGATCTCTGTGACCCGCGTCAGGTACGTCAGCCAGCTGGCCCTCAGCTCTGGCCTACTGTCACGCGGAGGGCGTCCTCCATCTGGACGTGAAGCCAGCCAATGTGATCGTGGCCCGCAGTGGTGACCTCAAGCTGGGAGATTTCGGCAGCGCGCGCAGCGTGCACGACCCTGAAGCACGCGGGGGTGAGTCTGAAGGTCTGAAATTCTAAAGGTCTTGTGGTCTGATTTCTGAATCTATGGTCTGGGTCCGAGTCCTCTGTCGACGTTATGTTATACTTAAATATATAAGCGGCGGAGGTGGGCCGTGCGACAATCTCCTAACTGACCCACCCCGTGCCATTCTGCAGAGAGGGGCGCGTGGCACCGTGCCTTACATGGCCCCGGAGCTGTTCCGTGGCGAGCGTGCCACGTGTCGAGCCGACGTGTACGCGCTGGGTGTCTGCACGTGGCAGCTGCTCAGCGGACACAGACCGTTCGCCGGCATCCAGCCCGAGACGGTCATCTACATGGTGGTGGCGCTGCGGCGGCGGCCCGAACCACAGCTTCCCACAGGCGTCGATAGATGGCAGTGTGTGGTGGAGCGCTGCTGGGCGCAGGAGACGGCCGCCCGGCCGGACGCAGAGCAGATGGAGAGGTGGATGCTTGCGCTGGATGCGGATGGCAACTGGATCCGGGATCCGTTCTGAGCGGTCGGATCCGGATACGGACGGCAAAATAGCGAGTCGGGTCAGACTAAGCTCTCTGCATGAGTCTTACGCTCAAGAGTGCCGAGAGATTTTACGCTGTTCCGTTTTTGTTGAATTTGTATAGTTATTTTATTGTTCATCGTTGCATACGATTCAAATATATTCATCAACATGTTGCATACCGTGTTGTTCTGAAAGGGTCTGAACAGCTTGCCAGGATCTGCAAGATCAAACGCCGTGATTTTTCACAAGCATATATTAACAAACGAGACGGCGACATGGAATAGGAGTTGAATGTCCACACATGATGATGTGACTTGGTTTAGGGCCGGGAGGCGGTAGTTTATCAATTGTCCGGCATCTCTCCTCCCGGTACAAGCTGAAAAACAAAACAAGACGATGACACATTCCAGTAGATACGCCACACTGATATGTTTTGCATACGAGACTGGCCCGATGCAAGTAATTTGAGGTGATATTCAACAAACGGAAGTACAATGAAGGGAATGATTGCATCAAGGATGCATCTATAACACGACCAACACTATATTGCACCACGATTAGTCAGCCAAATAGGAGCACAGGGTGTTAAAACGGGTTACCAGTTCCACGGCCAGCCAACAGCTTTGCATTGCATTCACCCTTCGAATACCGACTAAGCATAACACCGGAGTGACGTCTCTAACCAGAGATTCTGTGACGATGGTGGTATTGGGGCTTTGCGACACTGGGATGACGTCATTTATCGTCAGGGTCTCCCACGCAGGGAAACGAATGGCCTCCCCAAAACCCGGATTCGAACTCGAGAAACTATGAGGACGGCCACAACCAGTGAGAAGCTCTGTTGACAGAACTGACCGAGCTGCGATCGACCCCAGCCCATCCCCACCGGACCCCAGCCCATCCCCACCGGACCACAGCCCATCCCCACCGACCCCACCGGACCCCAGCCCATCCCCACCGACCCCTCCGGACCCCAGCCCATCCCCCACCGACCCCTCCGGACCCCAGCCCATCCCCACCGACCCCTCCGGACCCCAGCCCATCCCCACCGGACCCCAGCCCATCTCCGCCGGACCCCAGCCCATCCCCGCCGGACCCCAGCCCATCCCCCGCCGGACCCCAGCCCATCCCCACCGGACCCCCCGCCAACCCCACCGGACCCCAGCCCATCCCCACCGACCCCTCCGGACCCCAGCCCATCCCCCACCGACCCCATCCGGACCCCAGCCCATCCCCACCGGACCCCAGCCCATCCCCGCCGGACCCCAGCCATCCCCACCGGACCCCAGCCCATCCCCACCGGACCCCGCCAACCCCACCGGACCCCAGCCCATCCCCACCGACCCCACCGGACCCCAGCCCATCCCCGCCGACCACCGCCGACCCCCCGCCGACCCCCGCCGACCCCACCGGACCCCAGCCCATCCCCACCGAACCCACCGGACCCCAGCCCATCCCCAGCCCATCCCCACCGGACCCCAGCCCATCTCCACCGGACCCCAGCCCATCCCCACCGGACCCCAGCCCATCCCCACCGACCCTACCGGACCACAGCCCATCCCCACCGACCCCACCGGACCCCAGCCCATCCCCACCGACCCCACCGGACCCCAGCCCATCCCCGCCGGACCCCAGCCCCATCCCCACCGGACCACAGCCCATCCCCACCGACCCCACCGGACCCCAGCCCATCCCCACCGGACCCCACCGGACCCCGCCCATCCCCGCCGACCCCGCCCATCCCCGCCGGACCCCAGCCCATCCCCGCCGGACCCCAGCCCATCCCCACCGGACCACAGCCCATCCCCACCGGACCCCCACCGGACCACAGCCCATCCCCACCGGACCACAGCCCATCCCCACCGACCCCACCGGACCACAGCCCATCCCCACCGGACCCCAGCCCATCCGAGCCGCACCACACAGAGCGGCCGCCACCCTCACCATGGTGATGTTGTTGCCGTTGAGCAGGATGGTCTCCAGCTTGGTGACCCGCCGGCCCTCGGGCGTGCTCTCGTATTCAGTGACGTCCTCCAGCACCATGTTGACGAAGTCGTCGAAGCCGCACAGCGTGCCTACGATCTCCTTGTCGTTCTTCATGATGATGTGAAGCCGAGAGCCGATACACTTGTCCACCAGCTCTGTGGAGGGCAGGGCGAAACAGCTGGTCACTGAATACGAGAGCAGTAGCGTGCTTCAGACACTACAGCGTGCTGTGATGGGTTTTAATATGTTTTGTTTGATGAGGATGTGAAACAGATCATGTGTCACATTATTGAGCTGAGACTTGTAGCTGCAGGAACTGACTTAACTTGCCACACTTAACACAATCACAAATTGCACAGCCCCATATGCCCAGGCAGCAGTTTCAAGGAGCTTTTTACTTTATTTGTAAATTTAGTCCGAATGTTTTGAATGGATGGATTTGCCAAAATATGCATTTAGCAGCCGGCGTGATCCCCGCCACCACCGCAGCGCGTGCATTAGCGAACGGAGC